>SJYT01009600.1:0-39811 GCA_006410635.1 Cephalophus harveyi
CACACACACACACACACACACAGTCTTTGTGTTTACTCTGAATAATATGAGAGTCCTCTGGAGACAATAGAGGTACTAGTACCCAGACTGCCTGGATTCATATCACAGCTTTGCCACTTACCTGCTGGGTGACCTTGAGCAAAATACTTAATCTTTCTGGACCTCTATTGCCTCTTCTGTAAATAAGGATGATTATAGTTCCTTTTTCAAAGAGTTGTGATGATGAAGTGACTTAATATAAGTAAAAGTATGCTGTGTGCCTGTTACATGGTATAATGTTATGTAGGTGCTGATTAATTGGCCATTAGAACACTCACTCTGGCTTCTGTGTGGACAGTGAGGAGAGTAGGGTCAAGGCTGGAGCAAGGGTAGCGCATGGGAGACTGTTTGTGTCATGTAAGCGAGAGAGGACAGTGGCTTGGACCAGAGCAGTGACAGAGGTGGTAGTAAGATATGATTAGATGATAGAGACATTTTGAAAGTAGAATCAGCAAAACTAGCTATCAGATTGGATGTGAGTTGTGAGAGGAAGAAGAGACTCAAGGAGAGCTCCAGGATTATTGCTGTAAAATTTCTGTAAAAGCGATTCTGTAGAATTCTGTACAATTTGTGTAAATAGCTGAGCCTTGCCTCTTAATTAGGAATGGCTGTCTTTTAATTTTTCACTTGTTAGCTTTATCTTTCTTATTTGATTTCAAGGAACTTGGAAACAGCAAATCATCATTTACCAAGATGGAGGAAGGATATGTGAGCAGCAGTTCTTCTTTTGGCAATGGCAGGGTGGATTCAGAAATTTCATTTTTGGGCGGATGTTTGATTTGCCTGTTGGTCATCTACAGGGGTTGATTAGCATCAGATGGATCCTGATTGAAGGAAGAGCAGACCTCTCCAGAGAGAGGGACCACTGGAGAGAGGAATGAAGAGTTGGGAACTGCAGTTTCAGTTTGAAGGGATAGAGCCTAACCGTAAATAAAACACAATAACCAATTACTTGAATTCTCCTGCTTGTGCTTGGTACAAGGGAATTTATAATGAATTAAAAAAAGCAAAATAAATAGCCCAAATCAACTTCTTTAAGAGCCATCATTTAATCTTAAATCTCCTTAAAAGTTTGACCAGGATCTCTCTAATGCTGCCTCTCTGAAATCCATGACTGTGATAACTACATTCTTCCATGTTCTGATTTATTACTGTAAAAATAAAACAGATTATTAGTAAGCAGTAAGATAAGAATTTGTGCTGTACACGCTGAATTGCAGAATATTAAATACAGTCCTAAGTGATGGGTTAACTGTAGTACTTTGGTTAATTGATTTATGTGTACTTAAGAAAGCTTTTAAGTGATTTTATATGACAAGGATGATTATAGTTGATTAAAATCTGCTTATGACAATTTCTGTAAAAAACTGAGCCTTGACTCTTAATTAGGAATGACTATCTTTTTTCTTGTATTAGCTTTATTTTTTTTTAAATTTGATTTCAAAGAGTTTGAAAACAGTGAATATTTATACTTTTATGTTTACTATATTTAAGACTTAAAATTTTGATGAATTTAAACTGTTGATTGCTTGTAATTTTAAGAAAAGTTAAACATTGGCCAATTATGTAACTCTACAATCATTCTTTTTTGTAAAGTCATTTCTCAATCAAAATTCTTATGAGGTTGAGTTAATTTTGCTATTAGATCTTTAATCTTGGCTTTGTTTGACTTGGATTAGACAGCCACTTTGTTGTATAAACTTAATTTTTTTGCTTTTGTTTTTCTCATTTATCACAGACATAGTTCATTTCAGTTATAACCTTCTCTTCAATCTTTCCCTCAATACTTTAAAATTAAAAAAGGGCTTTCAGCCAGAATTTTTTCACGCTTAATTTCATCTCAAGGCACACTCTTTTGGAAGTTCGAGCAAAATATACTTAGCATTGAATATATTTTATAGAAGAAAATAAGCTTTCCATTTTTAAAGGGACTGTTTTGTATGTGTATAATTTTTTAATTGACAAACTATAGATTGGAATTGTCCATGTGTTTAACTAGTTTTTAATAAGAAATTTTGGGTCAGTTTAAGTGAAGCAATATGAAAGTGGTCAGTTCTACAGGTCAACCTGAAGTCTCATAAATTAAATGAATTTACATGTTTTCATAAAACATGCTTTCTTATCCATAGATCTAGACCTTTGTAGCTGTGTCGTTTTAGGCTTGCATATTATGATAGAAAGTTTAAGGTGATGTAAAATGGTACAGCTGTTTTGCAAATGGATATGATGGTTCATCAGATAATTAAATATAGGTTTACTCTGCTGCTGCTGCTGCTGCTGCTGCTGCTAAGTCACTTCAATTGTGTCCGACTCTGTGTAACTCCATAGATGGGAGCCCAAGAACTAGCAATTCACTTCTAGGTATATACCACAAAGAATTGAAAGCTGGGGCTCAGGTATTTGTACATCCATAGCAGCATTATTCACAGTAGCTAAAAGGTGAAATCAACTCAAGTGTCCATCAGTAGATGAACTGATAAACCAAATATGGTATGTACATGTAGTGAAATGTTATGTAGTCTTAAGAAGAAAAGAAATTCTGGCTTCGTCTATAATATAAGTGACTCTTGAAGACATATGCTAAGTGAGGTAAGCCAGTCAAAAAAGGACAAATCTTATATAGTCCCATTTATTTGAGGTACATGGAAGAGCGAAAGTCATTCATACAGAAAGTAGAAAGGTAGATGCCAAGGGCTAGAGGTAGGAAGAACGGGAGGTTAATGTTTGATGGGTATAGAATTTCAGCTGGGAAAGACAAAGAGGATTCTAGAGATGGGTGGTGGTGAAGATACCACCCAACAATGTGAATGTACTTAATGCCACAAACAGTACAGGTGCTCTGTGCTCAGTCCTGTCCGACCCTTTTATGACCCTATGGATTGTAGCCCACCAGCCTCCTCTGTCCATGGAATTTTTCAGGCAAGAATACTCGAGGGGGTTGCCATTTCCTTCCCCAAGGGAATCTTCCCAAGCCAGGAATGGAACCCGTGTTTCTTGCATCTGTTGCATTGGCAGGTGGATTCTTTCCACTGCAACCTGGGAAGACCCTAATGCCACAAAACTACAGGAGAAACATCTTGACATCTCAGGGACATGAAGAAAAGAAAGCAGGGATAAAGTTGGCAAGGGTTTTAAATTTCAAGCTAAAATAGAGTGGAGCAGGCTTTATTTTATAAGGAATTTTTTAAGGCCACAAAACTACACACTAAAAAAATGATTAAAATGGTAAATTTATGTTATATATATTTAACCATGAAAAAATATCCTTAAAGCCTGCTCCACTCTACTTTAGCTTAACATTTAAGACCCTTTCCAACTTTATCTCTGCCTTCTTTGCTTCATGTTCTTGGGATGTGAAGATGTTTTTCCTGCTGTTCTTTATAACCACTCCACCCTTCTTCTTCTCTGCTTACATCAACCTGGAATGCCCTTTATGTCACCTCCCTCTCTTCCCTAGCCTTTGATTCTGCTCACAGCTGTCTTCTCCATGAAGCTTTTCTTACCAGCTGTAGAGAATCTCTTGTTAAGCAGGGAGCACTCTGTGTGTATGTTAATATGTGTGTGCCTGCTCAGTCGCTTCAGTCATGTCTGACTCTTTGAGACCCAGTGGACTGCAGCCTGCCAGGTTTCTCCAGGCCAGAGTACTGGAGTGGGTTGCCATGCCCTCCTCCAGGGGATCTTCCTGACCCAGAGATTGAACCCACGTCCTGCACTGGCAGGCAAGGTCTATACCACTAGCACCACCTGGGAAGCCTGTAAATACCTAACATCAAAACAAGTTACCTGTTGAATATCATTGACTGCCAACCATTCACTCCACTGCACCACTTTTAATTTCTTTGCTTTCAGACATAACTTTTCCCTCTAAAAATGGTTGCCTCTGTAACATCGAAATGGTGTCTTACCTGTCCTGTTGTCATGATCTATCTGTGTTTTGCAGAGTCATACTGAAGTGTGAGGATAGTAAATTATCATTCATATTTTGAAAAAAGAACATCAAGGGGGTGAGTCTTTGAATTAATAAACTTGTATAGGGACTTGAATTCTACCCCTACCTCTGGATGTGCTTCTTTAAGATCTTTGGATGTGCCATTTAACTTCTGTTATCCTGAGGTTTTCTGTGAAATCAGACTCTTCCTTATACTGTAAGAATAAGCTATAGTGTCACCAGACAGTGTTTATGACACTCTTATTTGAGACATTAGAGAGTCAAAGATATTTTGGTCCTGATCCCAGCTTTGTTATTTATTTGACGTGCAAATTTAATCCACATCACTTAATTTTCTTGATTCTCAATTTTCTCATTTGCAAATGAGGACAGCTGCCACAATAAGCTTATAGAGCAGTGTGACTAACAGTAATTTGTTAATGTAGTATGCTAAAAAACATCAAGGAGCTTTATGATTATTAAGGCAATGGCCCCATTCATTAGCACAGAGACAACACTTGTGTTTAAAATGATAAATGAAGAAACAGAGCTCTCACAGGGCACTGTGAGCTGTGTGAATAGTGAATGTTGGAGAAATCAAAAGAAAATCATAAAGTTCCAATAAGAACTGTTTATTTTAAGAAATATCATGAAGTCCTCTCCGGATTGAGTTATTTGGGAATACCCTTGTCAGTTTTGAATCTCAGTTTGATATTTCACCTAATATTTTTGTTCATCTATACATATTTCTGGGTTACCTATTTCCCTATCAAGTTGGGATTACCTTGGAGAATAAATCATTCAAAAATGTTACCTGGCATTGTGTAGGCTCGAAGTTTGGCTCTTAGGGATCATTAAATGAATAAAATATTGGCTTTACCCTATGTATCTCCTAGGACAGTTGAGGAAGAGCAACACATAACAGAATAATTACTGTTCAACCGAACATATGCCATGTAGACATAGTACATGTAGGCACCCAAGGCTGGAGAAACACAAGAGAGAAAGAGAGAGGGGGGAGAGATTGATTGATTCATTATCTGCCTGGGGAAGACAGGGAAACTTCACAGAGGAAGTGACATTGTATCTGGTTATAAAGAATGAGTGGACCTTATCAGGCAAATGACAGTACCAAGTATTCCCAGGCAGAGAAAACGACTTAAACAGAGTTGAGTAGGAGGAATGTGTGTGTGCGTGTACATGTGCATGTGTGTTCCAAAGTCAAGCACAAGTAGTTTGGGATTGTCTGCCACTTTTGCTCCATACCTCTGCTTCTTTTTTCTTAATGTGGATAATTGAGAAATGACTCTACTGACATTGGAGCTTTTAGAATAAGCTCTAATGCCTGGCATTTGCACTTTGGATTTCTCAGTCTTTCCTCAGGGCTCATGGTTCAAGGGACTCCTAGTAAGGAATTTTTCATTTGCTCTAGAATTCCCCCAATTACACCTCCCACAAAGATGGTCTGGTCAGGATACTTTGGGGCCACCAACAGAATAGCAAGTTGCCAAAATAAATGTTTTCCATCAAGATTTCACACTCGCACTTAATGAAATAGACGTTTTCCAAACTGTTTCTTTAGAGCTAAGTTTTTCTTTAAGATTTGTAATGAAAATATTTCATGACCTGTTGACATATTCATATGGTGGTTTTCAAAAGGCAGATTTCGTTTACAAAATGGACTTGGCAACAAGTAGGAATATCTGGGAAGTTGAACAAGGCTGTTGACAGGGAAAATTAGGGCTGAATCATAACTGACATTGTTTTGCAGCTGTGCCATATTTTAAGACTGACCAATGGGACAGGATTTATAGAGGCTTTGTGGTAATAATGCTGAGATTGGCAGCTAATGACCATTCATAATGGAACTGCATAGCTGTAGTAGCTGACAAGCACAGAAAAATTCGGTTCTGTAACTGATTTTCTTTTTCTTTTTTTGGTAAATGTCAAAGGGGAAATTATGGCATTTAGAAGGAAGATAGTAAAGAATAAATTCTGCAGTATTTTTCTGAAGACTGGATTAAAAATCAGAAAATTTTCTTTGTATTATCTGTTCTATATTTTCTTTATCTTGTGTTACATCATTCAGTTAGCTCTTTTGCTGAACAAAGAGATATCTAATTTAAATTTGTAATTTCAATACAATTTTGAGTAGAATATATTTTGTTCCCTTCAGTAGCTGAAGATTAAGAAGGGATGTTCAAATTCAGATGACACAAAGCAGCACTGGAAATAGTTCTAAAAATTAATCCGTTTCAACTGTTCCTTTAGGTTCATAAAACTTATATTAGATCTATTCTTATTTTTCTAAGTTTCTGTTCCTTATTCCAATATATTAAGAGGATATAAGAAAAATATAAATACTATTACTTAAATTCCCTAGTAATAAAATAATTATAAAAATCTAATCAATTCTTTGAATGAATGAATGTGAATGTGAAGTCGCTCAGTCGGTGTCCGACTCTTTGTAACCCTGTGGACTGTAGGCCACCAGGCTCCTGGGTCCATGGGATTTCCCAGGCAAGAATACTGGAGTGGGTTGCTGTTTCCTTCTCCAGGGGATCTTCCCAACCCAGGGGTCGAACCCAGGTCTCCCGCATTGCAGGCAGACGCTTTAACCTCTTCGCCAATCAATTCTTTAGGAACTGAGAAATAGGCATGTCTAAAGCTTTCAGCTATCCCTGGAAATTGTATCATAAGACTTTGCAAAGAATTTAGTATGTGAGCTTTGGTCTTGGAAGATAAATCACTTTTCATTGAGGAAGAGATCATAGAGGGCTTCTTGTGGAATTAGAACTGGGTTTTAAATAGTGATAATAAGATAAGATGTTGCTCAGTTGTATCCAACTCTTTGCAACCCCATGGACTGCAGCCCACCAGGCCCCTCTGTCCATGGGATTTCCCAGTCTAGAATACTGGAGTGGGCAGCCATTCCCTTCTTCAGGGGATCTTCCCAAGCCAGGGATTGAACCCAGGTCTACTGCATTGCAGGCAGATTCTTTACTGTCTGAGCCACCAGGGAAGCCCCTTTACATAAGGATGGCACTAATTAATGATGGGATTCTCTAGGGAGAGAAATATGGGAAGGTCGTTGTGCAGTGGGCAACTCCAAGAGGAGGGGGAAAAGATAGATAATTACAAGTCATGCAGGTCATTGAAAAACTATGAAAGTCCCAGGTGGAATTCTAAGTTTGGAAGTTGATATAGCATTTCATTTTGTCAGATTCTGGTAAATCATCGAGAGAGTGATTTTCTTGGATAATGTAGCCAGAGTAAATTTTAGAAGTTAGAAACTGGAGGCCAGGAGTACCTGTGAGTAATACTAGCTAGATGCCAGTTTTGATGGTCTGTTAATTACCTCTCATTGTGGTACAAAAATTGGATATTAAAAAAAAAAAACTCTTTAAAAACATATTTCAAATTTATAGATAAATTAAAACTCAGAGAGATTAGGTCTCTCTTCTGTGATCACTCAGCCAGTAGGTAGTAGACCGAAATGAGAGAATTTTATCTGACTCCATACCGTGTCCCTGACCATCACGTGCAAGCTGGTTAGTTATGATCATGATATTAGAGTTCTTTGCCTACTTCTTTCCTTCTTCCCCTGAACTCCTATCACCTATGTATTTGATTTTTTTTCTCTGCCTGATTTTTTTCCAGCTTTATTGAGATATGATTGATATATAACACTGTGAAGATTGTATAAGTTTAAGGTTTATAACATAATGATTTGATATATGTATACCTTATGGAATGATTAACCACCATAAGGTTAGTTAACCATTCCATCACTTCACATAATTAATTTTTTCTTTCAATGTGCATGGTGATAATATTGAAGTTCTACTCTCTTAGCAAATTTCAAGTATATAGTATAGTATTGCTAAGTTTAGTTACCCTACTGAACACTATATCCCTAAAACATACTCATCTGATAACTGGAAGCTTGTACCTTTTGACCAATATCTTCTTGTTTCTTATAATTCCCAGCCCCTGGCAATCCAATTCTACTGTTTCTGTGAGTTTGGCTTTTTTAGATTCCATGTATAAGTGTGATCATACAATATTTGTATTTGTCTTTGACTTACTGCACTTGTAATGCCCTCCAGGTCAATCCATGTTGTGCGTGCATGCTAAAGTCACTTCAGTCATGTCCAACTCTGTGCAACCCTATGGACTGTACCCCACCAGGCTCCTCTGTCCATGGGATTCTCCAGACAAGAATACTGGAGTGTGTTGCCATGCCCTTCTCCAGGAAATAGTATTATTTCTTCGTTTTTGTGGCTGAATAATATTCTATTATCTATACATACTACATTTTCTTCATCTTTTCATCTTTGGGCACTTATGTTTTTCATGTCTTGGCTGTTGTAAATAGTGCAGCTATGAACTTGAGGGTACAGATAAGGTAGTGAATGAATTTCTTTCAGGTATATGCACATAAGGATTGGTGAATCAGTTCTATTTTAAATTATTTGAGGAAATGTCATACTCTCTTCTATATAATTGGCTGCACCAATTCACATTCCCACCAAATGTGTATGAGTGTTCCCTTTTCTCTATGTCCCTGTCAACACTTATCACTTGGCTTGTTGACAGTAGCTATTTTAATGGGTATGAGGTGACATCTCATTGTGGTTTTGGTTTACATTTCCCTTATGATTACTGATGTTGACTGTGACCTGTTGACCATTTGTATATCTTCTTAGAAAAAAGAAAAAGTCTGTTCAAGTCCTTTGCCCATTTTTTGATATCTTTTTGCTGTTGAGTTGCATGAATTCCTTGGATATTTTGGATATTAAGCGCTTATCACATATGTGGTTTGCAAATATTTTCTCCCTGTTGGTTCTGTTGATTACTTCTTCTGATAAACAGAAACTTTTTAGTTTGATATAATCCCATTCGTTTATTTTTACTTGTGTTGCTTGTGCTTTTGGTGCCATATCCAAAAAATTGTTCTCAAGACTGTTGTCAAGGAACTTTTCCTCTATGTTTCATTCTAGGAGTTTTGTAACTCCAAGTGTTACATTTAAGTCTTTAATCAATTTTGAGTTAATTTTGTAAGTACTATAAGACAAGAGTCCAATTTCATTATTTTGTAAGTGAATATCTAGTTTTCTGATTGGATATTCTTGGTTCCCTTATCAAATATTCATTGACCATCTATGTGAGCTCTTTAATTCTGAACTCTTGATTCTGTTCCTAGTCTATGTGTCTTTTTTTTTTTTTTAACTTCAGTAGCTAACTATTTTGATTACTACAACCTAGTAATATATTTTACTTTGTTCTTTCTCAAGAGTGCTTTGGCTCTTTGAGGTTTTTTGTGTTCCAATCAGTCCTGGGTGTTCATTAAACGGACTGATGTTGAAGCTGAAACTCCAGTACTTTGGCCACCTGATGCAAAGAACTGACTCATTGGAAAAGACCCTGATGCTGGAAAAGATTGAAGGTGGGAGGAGAAAGGGACGACAGAGGATGAGATGGTTGGAAAATTCCCCCAAATATAATTTTCCAATTAATTTTTTCTAAGCCCTATTCCAGCTAACTACTCATCTGATTTCTATCATTATAAATTAGTTTGACCAGTTCTAGAAGTTTATATAAATAAATGGTATGTACACCTTTTGTATCAGCTTCTTTTACTCAGCATGTTTTTCCAGTCAATTTTGTAAGGATATAGTATACATATACAAACACAATGGCTTCCCTGGTGGCTCAGATGGTGAAGAATCTGCCTGCAGTGTGGGAGACCAGGGCTCAGTGGTTCAAATGGGTTTGATCCCTGAGTCAGGAAAATCCCCTGGAGAAGGGAATGGCAACCCACTCCAATATTCTGGCCTGGAAGATCCCATAGACAGAGGAGCCTGGCAGGCTACAATTCATGGGTCACAAAGAGTCAGACATGACTGAGCAACTAACACTATAGTGTAAATGTAATAAATGACACCCATTTGAGTATACATTTAGATGAGTTTTGACAAATGTAACTATCTTTGTATCAGGGACACTGTCAAGATATACAGCATTTCCATTATCAAAAAGTGTTCTCTGTCTACCTTCCTAGTCAGTTACCTATCTCTGCCCAAAATGCAGAAGACTCTGGCTTGATCCCTGGGTCAGGAAGGTCCCCTGGAGAAGGAAATGATAACCCACTCCAGTATTCTTGCCTGGAAAATTCTATGGATACAGGAGTTTGGTGGGCTGTAGTCCATGGGGTCACAAAGAGTTGGACATGACTGAGTGATTAAACACATAGAGCAAACAGTGATCTATCAGGAAGGTCCCCTGGAGAAGGAAATGATAACCCACTCCAGTATTCTTGCCTGGAAAATTCTATGGATACAGGAGTTTGGTGGGCTGTAGTCCATGGGGTCACAAAGAGTTGGACATGACTGAGTGATTAAACACATAGAGCAAACAGTGATCTCTGTCACTCTACATAGATTTGTCTTTTCTAGAATTTCATGTAAATGGAATTGTGTGATCTCACACTTTGAGTCTAGCTTCCTTGGCACAGCATAATCACTGAACATTGTATCATTATTATGATTATATGATTATATCATTATTATGATTATGCTATTATTATATAGCATCATATTGTAGTCATGTGTCAAAATTAGACAACCTATTCACCTGTTTATATATGCTTGTATTTTTCTAGTTTTGGGCTATTATGATTAACACTGCTATGAACTTTAATGTACAGTATTTTGGTATTTGTATATATTCATTGCTTCTGGGTAGATATTTAGGAATGGAATTGCTGGGTCACATAATAACTGTGTATTTAACTTTAAAAGAAACTGTCAGACTAATTTTCAAAGCATTTATGCCCTTTTTATCCTGGAATGTGAAGTCAAGTGGGCCTTAGGAAGCATCACTATGAACAAAGCTAGTGGAGATGATGGAATTCCAGTTGAGCTATATCAAATCCTAAAAGATGATGCTGTGAAAGTGCAGACCTCAATATGTCAGCAAATTTGGAAAACACAGCAGTGGCCACAGGACTGGAAAAGGTCAGTTTTCATTCCAATCCCAAAGAAAGGCAATGCCAAAGAATGCTCAAACTACCGCACAATTGCACTCATCTCACATGCTAGTAAAATAATGCTTAAGATTCTCTAAGCCAGGCTTCAGCAATACGTAAATCGTGAACTTCCAGATGTTCAAGCTAGTTTTAGAAAAGGCAGAGGAACCAGAGATCAAATTGCCAACATCCGCTGGATCATAGAAAGAGCAAGGAGAGTTCCAGAAAAACATCTATTTCTGCTTTATTGACTATGCCAAAGCCTTAGACTGTGTGGATGACAATAAACTGGAAAATTATGAAAGAGATGGGAATACCAGACCACCTGACCTGCCTCTTGAGAAATCTGTATGCAGGTCAGGAAGCAACAGTTAGAACTGGACATGGAACAACAGACTGGTTCCAAACAGGAAAAGGANCATGGCAACTGCCGGTCTGGGACCAAGGCGGGCAGGAGAGAGGGGTGCAGCCCGGGGTGTTCCCCACCGCCTCTCTGCACCCCCCCGCCCCGCGCCTGCCCCCAACAATGGACAAAGCACATGCAGCGTGGACACACCACCCAGGGAAAATGAAGTTTATCTGTAGGCTGTGCTTGACAATGGCTTTTAATTTTGAAAAAGCGTTAAAGTCATAAACCACGGGGCTCCCCATCCCAGGGGCTTCCCAGGCCTGCTCTGGAGTGAGAGGTTAGATTAAGGCAAGCGTTAAGAGAGGACTTACTTCTTGCCCTTCCCCCCCTTGCCCTTCTTCTCTCCTTTGCCCTTGCCCCGCTTCTTCTTCTTGGACTTGAGCATGGAGCGGACCAGGTAGCCCTTCCACAGGGCCTGGATGAGCGTGGCGGCCCGCACCATACGCACCATCTCCTGCTCAGCCTCTAGCCTCTTCTTGGCCAAGATCTCGCGCTCAGCCTGGATCTGGGAGAACTCTTCCACCAGCACGTCGTACCGTTTCTTCAGCTCCTCCAGCTGGAGCTGCTCCTCTTTGTGGATGATGTCCAGCTCCTCGTACTCGTCCTGGGGCGAGAAGCAGGGAGCGGCTGGGCCATCGTCAGGCTTGGAGCTCCATCTCCTCCCTCTTGCGCGCATGCTCCCCGCCTCCCTGAAGGCGCTGCCGCCCCCAGCCATGGCCGCCAATGCTACACTTGTCTGCATCCCAGGCCCGGATGGGAAGGGGAGAGGTGATGGCAGTCCATCCCCAGCTTGCGGTGTGAGGCCCGGCTTAAATAATTTTAGGAATGAGGAAAACACCCAGCTTGTGAGCTGGGCCGACTGGGCTTCTAATCTCAGCTTGGCTGCATCTTGAGGGGCTTAGCCTTGTTCCAAGCCTTCCCTTTTTCCTCATCTGAAACGTGGGGACGATTCGAAACCCAGGAGCAGGGGTGGGAACTATTTCCCTGATTAAATGTTGGGCTGCATGCAACGTCCTAGATGGATGCACCAGGCACACAGTGGGGACGTTTAAAAAACGCCAGCCGCTGCCATCAGCGTGGCCCGTGTCACAAAGACACCCAGAGAGGACCTTCCTCGGGTGACAGAACCCCACAGTTCTTCCCTACCTCTGACTAACCACAGCCTCTCCTGCTGTAATTCACACCTATCTCCCTCCCTCCCTCCCTCCCTCCTTCCCACCAAGTATCTATTAGAAGCAAAGTACTTCCAGAGGAGGCAGAGCTAAGTGGACTCTGTCTTTGCCATCATTAACCCACCACCCTCACTGGGAACAGAGAAATGAGCACAGCCTCCAGTCTCCCCCTGCCTAGAGCACTGGGGATCAGACAGACCCCAAGTTGCCCTAGTCTTGACAGCACGCCTGACATTGGGCCACTCAGAGGCTGAGGTCCTCTCCAGTGCTCGCCAGGCCTTCCTGGCCCCAAAGTTGGGGCTCCGGGCTCTGGGCCGCTGATGTCAGCACAGAGCTGCGTGGAGGCCTCAGGGCATCCCTGTTTTATAGGCTGCTGTCCCCTGAGCACCTGCTCCAGGCCAGATCCTGTGTTGTACGAGCCTCAGTGAATCCCCACCATGGTCCCGGCCTGGGTGTTCCTGCTTATGTTGATCACATGCAGAATCCAAGGTCAAGTCTCTTGCTTAAGGTCACACAGGGACATAAGTGCCACTAGAGTGGAATCTCCAGATGACAACGGGGACTTTCTTCACTGCTGGAGGCTGGCACCCGGCCCATCTCAAGCACTTGGTAGAAAGTTCCTGGGTAACTGAGTGAAGTGGTGGAGGTGAACTCGTACTTGAATCCAGCACAGATGAGTCCTGGCTAGCGGGGCTGCTGGAGGGCTGTCTCTTATACACATCTAGATGTGTATAAGAGACAGGAATTAGTACCCAGTTTTTACAGAATTTATTGAGAAAGTAAACCAATCTCCTATTAAATTATATTTGTTCCTTTGTCAAAAATTAGTTGCACAGTCATTTCTATAATTTATTTTGTTCTATTTATTTGTATATTTATTTTTATTCTAATACCAAACTGACTTGATTAATATAATTTTATACCAAGTATTGAAGCCAAGTAGTATAAATTCTCCCACTTTTTTCTTCCCTTTTCAAGTGTATTTTGACGGCTCTAAATTCTTTGAATTTTCATGTGAAGTTTAGAACCAGCTTATCAGTTTATACAAAGATCTTGCTGAAATTATAATTTGGATTGTGTTGATTCTGTAAATCAATTTAAAGGAAAAGAAAGTCTTAACACTTTGGGATTTCCCAATTAATGAACGTGACATGTCTGTCCTTTAACTTAGATCTTCTTTACTTTCTTTTGATATTATTTTGTAGTTCTAAGTGTAGAACTTGAATATCTTTTGATAAAGTTATTCCTGATTTTTTATCCTTTTTGGTGTTATCATAAGTGACATTCTGTTTTAAATAGAATTTTGCAAGTACTAATATAGAGACATGCAGTTGATTTGTATATGTTGACCTTGCATCATGCAACCATGCTGAATTAACTTATTAAATCTAATTATTTATTTTTGTAGATTACTTAGTGTTATTTATATAGATGATATCTACAAACAGTGACAGTTTAATGCCTTTTTTCCTATCTATGAGCCATTTATTTCTGTATATTGCTCTACTGTACTGGTTATAACCTCCAGAGGTTATAAAATACTGAATATTAATGGGTAGAGTAGGAATTCTTGCTTTGTTCTTTATTTTAAGAAAAAGAGTATTTCATCAAGTATGGCATAAATAGCTGTTTTACTGTCAATTTTTCAGGCTAGAGGAAGATTCTATATGTTACTAGTATGCTGAGATATTTTTCATCAATATTATTCATCAACAATTGAATTTTGCTACATTTCCTCTGTAACTGTTGAGGATACGTCTTGTATTTTAATAATATGGTGGACTACCTTAATTTTAATTACTTTGCATACTCCCGAGATAAATCTCTTTCAGTCATACTGTATTATTCTATTTATATGTTCAGTTCAGTTTAGTCTCTCGGTCATGTCTGACTCTTTGCAACCCCATGAACCGCAGCACTCCAGGCCTCCCTGTCCATCACCAACTCCCGGAGTTTATCCAAACCCATGTCCATTGAGTCGGTGATGCCATCCAACCATCTCACCCTCTGTTGTCCCCTTCTTCCCGTGCCCTCAATCCCTCCCAGCATCAGGGTCTTTTCAAATGAATCAGCTCTTCGCATGGGGGTGGCCAAAGTATTGGAGTTTCAGCTTCAGCTCAGTCCTTCCAATGAATATTCAGGACTGATTTTCTTTAGGATGAACTGGTTGGATCTCCTTGCAGTCCAAGGGACTCTCAAGAGTCTTCTCCAACACGACAGTTCAAAAGTATCAATTCTTCGGTGTTCAGCTTTCTTTATAGTTCAACTCTCACATCCATACATAACTACTGGAGAAACTATAGCCTTGACTAGATGGACCTTTGTTGACAAAGTATGAATACTATTTGCTAAGTTTTTGGAGAGTTTTTGCATTGATGTTCATGAGAGATATTGGTCTGTAAATTTCATTTTTAAAATATCCTTTTCAGGTTTTGGTATGAGAGTTTTCCTACACTTATAAAATTAGTTGGAATGCATCTCCTTCTCTCTTTTCTGGAAGAGTTTGTTTGAAACTTAAATATTTGATCAGATTCACAGTGAAATATTCTGGACCTGTAGTTTTGGGGTCAAGTTCTTTAATGATGAATTCAATTTTTTTAGTAGATATGGCTCTTGATATTTTCTAAGTATTTTGTGTTTTCTCTGTTTTGATTAATCTTTCCAGGGTTCATTAATTTTGTTAATACTTTCAAGTATTCCACTGCTGATTTTGGTAAAATTTTCCATTGTTTTCTATTTCATTCATTCAATTCAGCTCTTTATTATTTTTCTTCTTACTTTTGTCATACTGTGTTTCCTTACCAGTTTTTTAAGGTAGAATCATAAAAATAAACATGGTGATCACTTAAATTTTCTTTTCTAAAATAAGCATATGAAGCAGGAGATGACAAGAGAGTACATCGACATTCTAGGAATCAGCAAACTAAAATGCACTGGAATGGGTGAATTTAACTCAGATGACCATTATATCTATTAGTGAAGGCAGGAATCCCATAGAAGAAATGGAGTAGCCATCATGGTCAACAAAAGAGTCTGAAATGCAGTGCTTGGATGCAATCTCAAAAATGACAGAATGATCTCTGTTCATTTCCAAGGCAAACCATTCAATATCACAGTAATCCAAGTCTATGCCCCAACCAGTAATGCTGAAGAAGCTGAAGTTGAATGGTTCTATGAAGAGCTACAAGACCTTTTAGAACTAACACCCAAAAAAGATGTCCTTGTCATTCTAGGGGACTGGAATGCAAAAGTAGGAAGTCGAGAAACACCTAGAGTAACGGGCAAATTTGGCCTTGGAATACAGAATGAACCAGGGCAAAGGCTAATAGAGCTTTGCCAAGAGAATGCACTGGTCATAGCAAACAACCTCTTCCAATAACACAGGAGAAGACTCTACACATGGACATCACCAGATGGTCAGCACTGAAATCAGATTGATTATATTCTTTGCAGCCAAAGATGGAGGAGCTCTATACAGTCAGCAAAAACAAGACTGGGAGCTGACTGTGGCTCAGATCATGAGCTCCTTATTGCCAAATTCAGACTTAAATTAAAGAAAGTAGGGGAAATCACTAGACCATTCAGGTATGACTTAAATCAAATCCCTTATGATTATACAGTAGAAATGAGAAATAGATTCAAGGGACAAGATCTGATAGAGTGCCTGATGAATTATGGATGGAGGTTCATGACATTGTACAGGAGACAGGGATCAAGACCATCCCCATGGAAAAGAAATGCAAAAAAGCAAAATGGCTGTCTGAGGAGGCCTTACAAATAGCTGTGAAAAGAAGAGATGCCAGAAGCAAAGGAGAAAAGGAGAGATATGAGCATCTGAATGCAGAGTTCCAAAGAATAGCAAGGTGAGATAAGAAAGCCTTCTTCAGCGATCAATGCAAAGAAATAGAGGAAAAGAACAGAATGGGAAAGACTAGAGATCTCTTCAAGAAAATTAGAGATACCAAGAGAACAACATTTCATGCAAAGTTGGGCTCAATAAAGGACAGAAATTGTATGGACCTAACAGAAGCAGAAGATATTAAGAAGAGGTGGCAAGAATACACAGGAGAACTATACAAAAAAGAACTTCACGACCAAGATAATCACAATGGTAGACACCTAGAGCCAGTCATCCTGAAATGTGAAGTCAAGTGGGCCTTAGGAAGCATACTACAAACAAAACTAGTGGAGATGATGGAATTCCAGTTGAGCTATTCAAATCCTGAAAGATGATGGTGTGAAAGTGCTGCATATACAAAAAAGAACTTCACGACCAAGATAATCACAATGGTAGACACCTAGAGCCAGTCATCCTGAAATGTGAAGTCAAGTGGGCCTTAGGAAGCATACTACAAACAAAACTAGTGGAGATGATGGAATTCCAGTTGAGCTATTCAAATCCTGAAAGATGATGGTGTGAAAGTGCTGCACTCAATATGTTAGCAATTTTGGAAAACTCAGCAGTGGCCACAGGACTGGAAAAGGTCAGTTTTCATTCCAATCCCAAAGAAAGCCAATGCCAAAAATGCTCAAACTACCACTCAATTGCACTTATCTCACATGCTAGTAAAGTAATGTTCAAAATTCTCCAAGCCAGGCTTCAGCAATATGTGAACCATGAACTTCCAGAGGTGCAAGCTGGTTTTAGAAAAGGCAGAGGAACCAGAGATCAAATTGCCAACACCTCTGGATCATGGAAAAAGCAAGAAAGTTCCAGAAAAACATCTATTTCTGCTTTATTGACTATGCCAATGCCTTTGACTGTGTGGATCACAATAAACTGTGGAATATTCTGAAAGAGATGGGAATACCAGACCACCTGACCTGCCTCTTGAGAGACCTACATGCAGGTCAGGAAGCAAGAGTTAGAACTGGACATGGAACAATAGACTGGTTTCAAATAGGAAAAGAAGTACATCAAGGCTATATATTGTCACTCTGATTATTTAATTTATATGCAGAGTACATCATGAGAAATGCTACAAGCTGGAATCAAGATTGCCGGGAGAAATATCAATAACCTCAGATATGCAGATGACACCACCCTTATGGCAGAAAGTGAAGAGAAACTAAAAAGCCTCTTGATGAAAGTTAAAGAGGAGAATGAAAAAGTTGGCTTAAAGCTCAACATTCAGAAAACGAAGATCATGGCATCTGGTCCCATCACTTCATGGGAAATAGATGGGGAAACAGTGGAAACAGTGTCAGACTTTATTTCTTTGGGCTCCAAAATCACTGCAGATGGTGCCTGCAGCCATGAAACTAAAAGATGCTTACTCCTTGGAAGGAAAGTTATGACCAACCTTGATAGCTTATTAAAAAGCAGATACACTACTTTGTCCACAAAGGTCCATCTAGTCAAGGCTATGGTTTTTCCAGTGGTCATGTATGGATGTGAGAGTTGGACTGTGAAGAAAGCTGAGCGCTGAAGAATTGATGCTTTTAAACTGTGGTGTTGGAGAAGGCTCTTGAGAGTCCCTTGGACTGCAAGGAGATCCAACCAGTCCATCCTAAAGGAGATCAACCCTGGGTGTTCATTGGAAGGACTGAGCTGAAGCTGAAACTCCAATACTTTGGCCACCTGATGCGAAGAGTTGACTCATTGGAAAAGACCCTGATTCTGGGGGGATTGGGGGCAGGAGGAGAAGGGGATGACAGAGGATGGGATGGCTGGGCGGCATCACTGACTCGATGCACATGAGTTATGGTAAACTCCGGGAGTTGGTGATGGAGAGGGAGGTCTGGCGTGTTGTGATTCATGGGGTTGCAAAGAGTTGGACATGACCAAGCAACTGAACTGAACTGTGTAGTTATGTCTCATAAATCTTGTTACTTTCCATTTCCATTAAATTTGAAATATTTTCAAATGTTCCTTATGAATTCTTTGATCTGTGGAAGAAGTTTGTTATATAACTGCCAGTCATTTGAACATTTTCTAGATACTTTATTGATTTCTAATTTCTTCATTTTGGAATCAAAGAATGTATGAAGCATTATTTTAGGATTTGGAAAAGGGTCTGCATAGGTGTACTTTCCTGGGCAACCTTCATGTAGTTTCCCTCTCATACTCTAGCCTTTAGCTGAGAACTCAAGAGGGAAACCTTCCCTGCCCCTTCTCCTAACCTTCACAGAATTCTGGGCACTTTGTTCCTGTCTCTTCTCTGGTGTTCTGCTCTGCAGATTCCAGAAGTTCACCTACTTTGAGCTGTGATCCATGCCTTCTAATCTGTGAAGGATTACAGTGCTCAGCTGAAACTACAGATCACTGAACTGTACTAGGGAATTGCCAAATGTCCCTATACAGAGTTAGGTCAATTCTGGGGCTCACTTTGTGAGCTTCTCTTCTTTCAAGGATCACAGTTTTATTCTGTCTGTAGATTAATATCTGAAAATAATTTCCTTATATATTTTGTTCACGTTTTATCATTTATAGTGGGAGGACTAATTCATTTTTTTCAATCATACCTGGAAGTAGAAGTTCATTCCATGAGTTCTTGCATATTGACAGGTTTTTCTTTTGTTGTTGTTGAGTGTACCCTTTATATTTGGAAAGTCAGTTTTGCTGGATATAAAATCTTTGGCTCACAATTTCTGTACTTGAATATTCAGCTATGTTGCTCCATTTTCTTGTGGCATATAGTGTTGCCTGTGAAAAAAATCAGATTAAAATCTAGTTTTCTTTTCCATTTAAGTCAGAGATCAAAAGGTCTGTACAGGTGTACTTTCCTGGGCAACCTTCATGTAGTTTCCCTCTCATACACACTCTAGCCCCTGGCTGAGAACTCAAGAAGAGAACCTTCTTTGATGGATTTTTTTTTTTTAACTCATGTAATTTTATTAGAATATGTCTTTGTTTTGGCCATTCTGGAGATTGATATTCTCCAATATAGGATTGATTGTTTCAATAAGAAGCTTCCATGCTGCTGCTGCTGCTAAGTCGCTTCAGTCGTGTCCAACTCTGTGCGACCCCATAGTTGGCAGCCCACCAGGCTCCCCCATCTCTGGGATTCTCCAGGCAAGAACACTGGAGTGGGCTGCCATTGCCTTCTCCAATGCATGAAAGTGAAAAGTGAAAGTGAAGTTGCTCAGTCGTGTCCAACTCTTCGCTACCCCATGGACTGCAGCCTACCAGGCCCCTCCATCCATGGGATTTTCCAGGCCAAGAGTACTGGAGTAGGGTGCCATTGCCTTCCCCAGATAAGCTTCCATATTTTCCTTTAATTTCAGGAAATTATTTAGAAAGTAAAGTTTTAGTATTTTTTTCCATTCTCTTGTAGTTGTGTTTATGGACTCATTTTATCCACACTTTAAATTTTCTTTGTCTACCTTTAATATCACTTGTTTTTGAAACCTTTTAATTTCTTCCTTCTTCATTTTTAATGTTTCTTGTAAAGCTTCCATATTTTCCTTTAATTTCAGGAAATTATTTAGAAAGTAAAGTTTTAGTATTTTTTTCCATTCTCTTGTAGTTGTGTTTATGGACTCATTTTATCCACACTTTAAATTTTCTTTGTCTACCTTTAATATCACTTGTTTTTGAAACCTTTTAATTTCTTCCTTCTTCATTTTTAATGTTTCTTGTTTTTCTCCATTTGTATCAAACCATTATCTTTTATGATCAAATGTTTGTGTTCCTCCTAATTTAGTTTCCTTTTGTAATATTTTCTTTTGTTTGTAAGTATTTTTTGAGGTAATAATTTCATTTCTTAGCTTTTCAAATTCTGATTTATGTTGTCATTTTTGTTTTGTAACATCTTCTTAATGTGCTTTAGCCTAGTTACCTAGTTAGTTAAATAGAATGTTACAGTTTTAAAATGTTCTGTTGTGAATATGTCTTTCAGGCATGTTTTCTTTGTCTACAGGAGTGTCACTCAGTTCTTTCATCCTTTTTTTGTTTTCAATAATCCTGCACGGGAGTTGATCTCAATGTATTTATGTTATTCATTTTTATGCAAAATTTGTGTCTTTGAAATATCAGGACCATCAGGGTAGTTTTTCTAACTTCACAGAGCTCCATCTTGCATAGTATTTTATGTGCCATAAAAATATGGCAAACATGCAAATGAAAATACTGGATTTTTAATGAGACATCAGGACTAGTGAAATTGATTTGGGAGTTATTTACATATAGAGATAATAGCTGAAGTGTTTGGTATGGATGAAATCTCCAAAGGAAAAAGTGAAGGAAAAGAACAGAGGTCTCAAAATAGAAAATGCTGAAAATCCACACTTTTGGGAAGGAAAAAAACAAACAAACTTGAGAAAGAAAGAAAGTACTCTTAGAATTAATGAGTGAAATGAGATGGTGCTTTGGGAGTTAAGAGAAGATTGTAACTAAAAAGACACAGCAGTGAGATTTAAAAAGACATGAAATAGTTTAATAAAATTAGGGCTGAACATCCTTGATTAAAGTAGGTGAGAATAGTGGATGTGGAGCACTCTTTGGCAAGTTTAGCGTTGGAGAGAGCAAGGGAGGAGTTTTTTGTGAATGGTAGAGTTATGGCAACCCACTCCAGTGTTCTTGCCTGGAGAATCCCAGGGATGGGGGAGCCTGGTGGGCTGCCATCTATGGGGTCGCACAGAGTCGGACACGACTGAAGCGACTTAGCAGCAGCAGCAGAGTTGTATAAAGTCTTTTATTCCAACATCATTATAATGTGATTATGTTTGAAAATTGAGAGGAGAAAAATCTGTGAAGACAGGAAAATTGAAGTTGCTAACAAGGGAAGATAAATGAGAAGCAAAGGAAGCATGAGGTAATTAAAGGAAATTTCTTCCTCTGAAATAGGAGGAAAAGAAGAAAAATACATAAGGGATAGATTTTCAGTTAAGAAGGCCAGTATACATATTGAAAGATGCCCAGTCTGAAATGATGAAAGATGAGAACTTGCTTTCTGAAATTTCCTGACTCTATTCCTCTCCTTCACTTTGTCTTTACTTTTTGTTTGCATCATCTTTGTTTTCCTTTTCTTGCTCAGTTTTGCGTCTGTTCCCAGCCATTTCTTTTCCACATGGGGCTCTTCCATAGAATAGAGTCCTGGCTCCATAGTTTTGCATGTTGGAGGGGGCCAGCCTGCCCCACCCTGCCATGGACCCTTCCTTGGGTCACTCAGTCATATTCGGCTCTTTGAGACCCCATGGACTGTAACCCACCAGGCTCCTCTGTCCATGGGATTCTCCAGGCATGAAAACTGGAGTGGATTGCTGTTCCATTCTATAGGGAATCTTCTTGACTCAGGGATCAAACCTGGGTTTCCTGCACTGCAGGCAGATTCTTTGCCGTCTGAGTTACCAGAGAAGCCCCATGGGCTATTTGTATTCACCTATTATTCGATTGGTCAAACCCTTCTCAGTTTCAGCTTCTGTTCTAAAATGGGCCTGCTGTCTTTTATAGTAAACACCTGTTGGATATTTGGGGATTCTTCTTTTCTCTGATGTTTCATATATATCCCATTTTTTCTTTCTGTTATCCTTCACACAAATGCTAATACCTTGCCTTTTTTTCCCCCCCCATGGGTGGCTTGGCCTCATCTGTTTGTAGTTGGGAACTCATGTGGATACCTTTTCACCTAGTTTGTTGTATATGATGTCCACGTGATTTCTTTTCTTTCCTCTTCCTTACTTCCCTTTCTCCCTCTCTTCCTCCCTTCCTTTCTTCCATCCATCCATCCATCCATCTTGACACACTGTCTTGTTAAGACTACCATGGTTTCTGCCATCTTTCTAGAATTCCTGTATAGTCCTTTTATTTAAAAATGAATCATAACCAAAATCAGTTAAATGATAAATGCATTAAATGTGGACTGTGTTTCTTAGAAAACTTGACAACCACTTGCCTTGCCTAGGTAGCACAGTCTTGTCAAAATATCTGCTGGTTGAGCTACTCCTCAGTCGATGTGGGGCACTCTTTGGCAAGTTTAGGGTTGGAGAGAGCAAGGGAGGAGTTTTTTGTGAATGGTAGAGTTGTATAAAGTCTTTTATTCCAACATCATTATAATGTGATTATGTTTGAAAATTGAGAGGAGAAAAATCTGTGAAGACAGGAAAATTGAAGTTGCTAACAAGGGAAGATAAACGAGAAGCACAGGAAGTCTGGTTCAGCATAAGTCCTGGGAAGAAGGAGCACTCTGAACTTGGATATAAGGGCAGAGGATGGAGATCTAAGAGATGGTAGCGATAAGGCAAGTTGAACAGTTATTGTAGGTAAGAGTGAATGCGTGTGCTGTGTTCAAGTGAGAAGGCACTGGTGGGCTGCCATCTATGGGGTCGCACAGAGTCGGACACGACTGAAGCGACTTAGCAGCAGCAGCAGAGTTGTATAAAGTCTTTTATTCCAACATCATTATAATGTGATTATGTTTGAAAATTGAGAGGAGAAAAATCTGTGAAGACAGGAAAATTGAAGTTGCTAACAAGGGAAGATAAATGAGAAGCAAAGGAAGCATGAGGTAATTAAAGGAAATTTCTTCCTCTGAAATAGGAGGAAAAGAAGAAAAATACATAAGGGATAGATTTTCAGTTAAGAAGGCCAGTATACATATTGAAAGATGCCCAGTCTGAAATGATGAAAGATGAGAACTTGCTTTCTGAAATTTCCTGACTCTATTCCTCTCCTTCACTTTGTCTTTACTTTTTGTTTGCATCATCTTTGTTTTCCTTTTCTTGCTCAGTTTTGCGTCTGTTCCCAGCCATTTCTTTTCCACATGGGGCTCTTCCATAGAATAGAGTCCTGGCTCCATAGTTTTGCATGTTGGAGGGGGCCAGCCTGCCCCACCCTGCCATGGACCCTTCCTTGGGTCACTCAGTCATATTCGGCTCTTTGAGACCCCATGGACTGTAACCCACCAGGCTCCTCTGTCCATGGGATTCTCCAGGCATGAAAACTGGAGTGGATTGCTGTTCCATTCTATAGGGAATCTTCTTGACTCAGGGATCAAACCTGGGTTTCCTGCACTGCAGGCAGATTCTTTGCCGTCTGAGTTACCAGAGAAGCCCCATGGGCTATTTGTATTCACCTATTATTCGATTGGTCAAACCCTTCTCAGTTTCAGCTTCTGTTCTAAAATGGGCCTGCTGTCTTTTATAGTAAACACCTGTTGGATATTTGGGGATTCTTCTTTTCTCTGATGTTTCATATATATCCCATTTTTTCTCTCTGTTATCCTTCACACAAATGCTAATACCTTGCCTTTTTTTCCCCCCCCATGGGTGGCTTGGCCTCATCTGTTTGTAGTTGGGAACTCATGTGGATACCTTTTCACCTAGTTTGTTGTATATGATGTCCACGTGATTTCTTTTCTTTCCTCTTCCTTACTTCCCTTTCTCCCTCTCTTCCTCCCTTCCTTTCTTCCATCCATCCATCCATCCATCTTGACACACTGTCTTGTTAAGACTACCATGGTTTCTGCCATCTTTCTAGAATTCCTGTATAGTCCTTTTATTTAAAAATGAATCATAACCAAAATCAGTTAAATGATAAATGCATTAAATGTGGACTGTGTTTCTTAGAAAACTTGACAACCACTTGCCTTGCCTAGGTAGCACAGTCTTGTCAAAATATCTGCTGGTTGAGCTACTCCTCAGTCGATGTGGGGCACTCTTTGGCAAGTTTAGGGTTGGAGAGAGCAAGGGAGGAGTTTTTTGTGAATGGTAGAGTTGTATAAAGTCTTTTATTCCAACATCATTATAATGTGATTATGTTTGAAAATTGAGAGGAGAAAAATCTGTGAAGACAGGAAAATTGAAGTTGCTAACAAGGGAAGATAAACGAGAAGCACAGGAAGTCTGGTTCAGCATAAGTCCTGGGAAGAAGGAGCACTCTGAACTTGGATATAAGGGCAGAGGATGGAGATCTAAGAGATGGTAGCGATAAGGCAAGTTAAACAGTTATTGTAGGTAGGAGTGAATGCGTGTGCTGTGTTCAAATGAGAAGGCATAGTTGAGAATCCACCTGGTTAGTAAATGAAAGGACTGTAGCCCTCAGTTCCCCTACTGCTATGAAGAGCTGTACATCCTGAGTAGGTCAGGGCTGAGGTGTCTTGTCTCACATTGATGTTTCTTCTGATAAGAATGTTGATTCTGTGTTCAAGTTAGATAGTGGTGATGAGGGAGCAGAAGAACAGAAATAAAATTTACTGTATGTAGTACAGGGACAGAGATTTTCATTTAACCTCAAAATATGTGGTAGTGTTATTTTTATATTTCTCTTGGATTACTCATTGAGTGCCTTTTGGGAAAAATGTTACTTAAACATATCATTTAAAAAAATATATACTAGAGAAACTCCTCAGAATGATGCCAGTCTAAATCATGATGGATGTAATTTCCTACCTTCTAACTTAAATTGATCTTTTCATATATTTACATTTTTAAGTGTTTATACTTTATCTGATACAGAGCCTTGAAATTCATTTATTTCTGAAAGTATTATTTATCGAGTGCCTGAGATAAAGGCGTGGTATATAATGGTCTTTTTCCAGTGTATCATATGCAGTCATGGCACATCATAAGTACTTCAAAAAGTGTTCAAGGTGGGAAGGGTGTATTGATTCAGTTGGCTGCCTTGTCTACATGAAGGAAACAGAATGGTTAATGCAAGAGTTAGAAGTGGGCAGTGCCTTAGATGATGAATATGATTATGACCAGCAGAATATGAAGGTGAGAAATGAAGGAAGACTAGAATGGACCATTCAGTCAGAGGGCTTGCTTGAACAAAGGAAGGAAGGTAAAAACAAACAAACAAAAAAATACAGGATGTACTCATGCAACTCCAAATAGACCTATTTCTAGGTATATATATTACCAAGGGATGAATGACAGATAGAGGAATCTACATTTAATCTTGTAGATAAAGGAATCCTCAAAATGTGTTCAAATAATAGATCTATGTAATCAAAGCTAGATGATGACCGTCTGGAAAGGGTGAGTCAGAGAGGAGAGAACACAGAGGTAAAGGACCCACGGAGATGATAACTTTGGACTTGATTATAACAAAGTTGGGTGTTTTTGTTTAAATCTGAACTGATGCCCTTGACTCTTACAGTATTCTCCTCTTCTTATACATATATACACATGTCACTTTTATGTCTGTTTTCTAAAAAGTAGACTGTTGAGTGAGAAATGATTCCTTTGTATTCCTGGGCCATTTCATAATAAGCAGAGATGCCAAAACTTTCTGGGATAAAGAGATCTTTAATGATATGTAACAAATTAGATTGTGAAAGGTCAGGAAAATACATTTTTTTTCGTTGAAAATGAAAGACATCTGGGCTTTTCATTGTATATATTTTACATGGTTAGGACTAGGCTAACTGATAATTTTAGGGGCAATTTGCAGTAAAACACAAGACTTTTAAGCTTGTTATATGCTACATATATTTTAAAAATCAGAGTTGGAGACTTATAACTATGTTCTCTTAAGAGATGTTAGTCTTTTCTGAGGATTTTAATGTCAAGAACAGGAACATTTTTTAAGAAATAATCTTCTCAGGTTGGCATTATGAATTTCTAAAAACTAGGTACAAGACCATCTTAGATTCCTATGGCAAGTAGGCATTCCAGGTTTATATTCTTTGCTTGATCAACAGTTTGAAAGTGTGAGAATTGTATATTTTAGGCTTACCAGCTGTAAGTATCTATCACTAGAGGTTTAGAGTAACATCTGAGTGCCTGTTACAAAAAGAACAATTTTGTGTGCATTCTTTTTCTGAAAATTTAGATCCTTCAACCTATATTCCATGGAAACACGCTTAAGAATTTAACATCTGGAAGGGGCATAAGACATGTTCTTGGCCAGTTTTCTGAATGTATGCTTTGTGGAACACGAATTCCTTCGATGGCCTGTAAATCAGGATTTCTGAGGGCATCTCTGTATCCTGCACCCCTCACCCTGAAGACACACATGAGTCTTAGCATACTGAACGGTCTGGGATTTTCCTAGTGATGAAGGCAGTTTGGCTTTTTATAACCCAGAGATGCTCAAACTTATTTGATCATGTATATGTGTTTCTGTATGTGTATATGCACACATGCGTACAAGTGTTCATTTGGTAAATTAACATCTTGTGTCACTCATGTTGTATGCTTTGGGAAACTAATTGCTCCATCTCTTTATGGGAAACTGAAACCAAGGAAGGTTTATTTCTCTCTGCAGGTCACACAGCTCTTGGCAGAAATGTGAACCTATTTTTCAGTTCCCGTATGGCCACTTCCGTTCTCAGTGATCGCGTGGCTCCGTAGGTGATGTAGCACTGGCATTGTTGTAATTCTTCTCCTCTTTCCTTGGTTACTAGAAACTTCCCTTCCATCAGTTAATTTTTCTCTCAGATGAACTCAGAGATGAGCCACACCATCCTAATGACAAACTCTTTGGCTTCATTCTGCTCTGCTTAGTGCTGGAAACTGGAGCCCATCACCTCCATTTTGAATTTTGCCCTGATCTTGCCTCTTCCCTGCTTCCTGTACCCACATATGACCACAGTCAGGGTTCTGGACTGCACCTTTAATTGGTGGATGTAATTATTCATCCCTTGCGAGCTCCATTTGTGAATCGCTAGTGCTATACGCTTGCTTTTTCCTCTTGTTCGTGTTTGTCATTTTATCACTTCCATGATGCTTCCAACCGAGGATAAACAGGGACAAAGTAAGGCAGATCAGACTTAAAAGAATGAGTTAGGGTTTACTTAGCACCTATGCTCCTAAGAACTTTAATTTGGGAGAAAGAGGTCAGAGTTGGACGTTAAAAAACAAATAAATAAAAATAAAACCTTAAAAAGAATCCATGGGAGAAAATAGAAAGAGAGAGAAACGGTAAGCCAGAAACTCAGTTCTCTTATAGGCTCTGAAGTGAAGTGAAGTCGCTCAGTCATGTCTGACTCTTCGCGACCCCGTGGACTGTAGCCTACTCAATCCATGGAATTCTCCAGGCAAGAATACTGGAGTGGGTTGCCATTTCCTTCTCCAGGGGATCTTCCCAACCCAGGGATCGAACCTGGGTCTCCCACATTACAGGCAGACGCTTTACCACCTGAGCCACCACTAAATGTATGAATTTGTTCAAGACACTTAATCTCTCTGACCTCAATTATCTCACCTGTAAAATGAATGAATTGGATTAAATGCTCTCTAATCTCCCTTCTAGCTCTAACTTCCTGTGAGTCTATGATCTTGGAGTGTTAATTGTCCATGTCCTGATCGCCATGGATAATCAAGATTTGGCTGCACTTGTTCAGACTGACAGCATCTTGATGGAATGGCCTGGAAAGAGAAGGAAAAGCAGAGGCTTTTCTGTTCATGTTTTGACAGCCTTCCAACTACACATTTTATTTCATTTAATATTGTAGAGTTAAAATCACCTTACTGTTTGTGTTAAGAGTATTTTTAAGCCTGTTATTTCACAGGACATTACTTCTTAATTTTTAGAGGGTTCTGGGTGAGAGAGAAGAATATGGTACTTGAAAGAATGTCATTGTGTTGGAGAAATAACATAGCAACAAGAAAGCAAAAAGTAAACTGGTCTCCCAAAGAGCTCTTTACAGACCTTACTTAAAATGCCAAATGCAATACAGGACATGGACTGTCTCCATGGGAAAGATGCTGTAGAAAGAGACACGCATTAGAATGTATACATAGGCATGATTCTGTTTAAGCTATTGACTCCATGTATGGCATAACCATTTTTCCCTTTGGGAGAATCATACTGCCATATTAGTCAAGTAGTCCTCCCTGGAGAGTAGAACAAAGAAACTCAGGCCCTCTGGACCATGTCAGGGGTTCTAATAATTAGGGAAGATTGTCAAACAGATTAACTGCAGGACAGATTTAGTTAGAGCAGTTGCATGCTCTGTTCTATAACTGAACATGTACTCAATTATGCCATGTTGGTCTGGAGGTTCTTGACTTAGTCTCCATACAGATACTTCTTTTTTAGATTGAAGTCTAGTTGATTTACAGTGTTTCAGGTGTACAGGAGAGTGATTCAGTTATGTCATTGTTGTGGTTCAGTTGCTCAGTTGTGTCCAACTCTTTGTGACCCCATGGACTGCATGCAGTATGCCAAGCTTCCCTGTCCTTCACTGCCTTCCAGAGTTTGCCCACATTCATGTCCGTTGAATTGGTGATGACATCCAATCATCGTATCCTCTGTTGCCCTCTTCTCCTTTTGCCTTCAATCTTTCCCAGTATCAAGATTCAGTTACACATATATGCATACATACATACATGGCTCTTTTTCAAATTCGTTTCCATGACAAGTTATTGTAAGATATGTATATAGTTCCCCGTGCTATAGTAGCTCCTTGTGTTTTATTTTATGTACAGTAGTGGGTATCTGTTAATCCCAAATTCTCAATGTATCCGTTCCCACCCCCTTTCCCCTTTGGTAACCATAAATTTTTTTTTGTATAATACTAGATATTTCCTATCTTTGATCTCCTAGGACAACTCTCAACATCTCCTTTCTTTCCTGGGAGTTTTGTGCAGTGCTCATTCTAAGTTCTTCATGCTGTCCCTCGGTGGGCAGTGATGAGAAGGATGTGCTTGAAAGGGAGAGGAATCCCATTGCTGAAGGCTGACGTCTCACCGTGGCCCTCTTACTTTTCATCTAGTTCTCCCAGCTTCTCAATGAAAGCGGCTAACTCGGCGGGGAGAGAGAGTGAGGTTTCCTTGAATAGACATTTGTTTGCACATACAATACTAAACTGGGATTGCTGGCCCATGCTGTTTTGCATCAGCAGATGCTTTAAGAATGCAGTGAAAACATCTTATAAAGTGAAAACCTATCATTTGTAAAGCTGCAAAGAGAGAGCTTTGTTTGCCCACACAGCATTTCTCAATGGAACCCCTGAGGCTATGAGTTTTTCAGGACAAGTTTCAACTCTGCTTAGTGCACACTTATTGTGCTAAGGAAAAAAGGCCTAAAGAAGCAGGGCATACTATTGTGAACCTTGTAAAGATTGCATGAGTTTAAGATCTCGGTCCATCTGGCTTTGAACCAGAGCCAATTCACAATTACCTGTGATCACAAAGACAGCATGTAGACAAATTAAAATGGAATCCACATAATCTCTTTCTGACATTGAAAACGCCACCCTCACCTTCCCTTACTTAGTTATTTGCAACAGCAGCTTGCAAGTAGCAACAGTTATATATTTGAGTTTTGGAATGAGATTCTAGCCAACAAGAAAAATGGTCTAAGTTTAGATAATAAGAATGGGCCTACTGTCCAATCCAAACATAATCAGGCTGTATTTTGCCAGAGCCATTTTTTTTTTTTTAATTGGAGGATAATACTGTGCTGGTTTCTACCATAAAACAACATGTATCAGCCATAAGTAAACATATGCCCCCTCTCTCTTAACCCTCCCTCACACCCCTGTCCATCCCATCCCACCCCTTTAGGGTGTTACAGACTATGGCATTGAGTGCCCAGTATTATACAGCAGCTTCCCATTAGCTGTCTATTTTACATGTGATAATGTATACGGCTCAGTGCTACCCTCCCAATTCATCCCACCCTCTCCTTCCCCTGCTGTGTCCAAAAATCTGTTCTCTAGGTCTGTGTATCTATGTTGCCCTATCAATAGGTCCATAGTACCATTTTTCTAGATTCCATATATATGCATTAATATATTTGTTTTTCTCTTTCTGACCTTCTTCACTCTGTATAACAGGCTCTAGGTTTGGCCACCTCACTAGAAATGATTCAAACTGATTCATTTTTATGACTGAGTAATATACTATTGTATACATATACCACTGCTTCTTTATCCATTCATCTCTTGATGAATATCAAGATTGTTTCCATGTCCTAGCAATTGTAAATAGTTCTGCAACGAACACTGGGGTACAGGTGTCTTTTTGAATTACGGTTTTCTCAGGGTATATGCCCAGTAGGGGGATTGGTGGGTTACATGATCATTTTATCCCTAAGTTTTTAAGGAATCTCCTTACTATTCTCTGTAGTGGCTGTATTAATTTACATTCCCACCAACAGTAAAAGAGGGTTCCCTTTTCTCCACACCCTCTCCAGCATTCATTGTTTTGATCATGGCCATTTTGCTAGTGTTAGGTGATACCTCATTGTAGTTTTGATGTACATTTCTTTAATGAGTGATGTTGAGCATCCTTGTATGTCTTTGCTGGTCATCTGTATGTCTTCCTTGGAGAAATGTCTGTTTAGGTCTTCTAAATATTTTTTGATTGGGTTATTTGTTTTTCTGGGATTGAGCTGCATGAGCTGCATGTATATTTTGGAGATTACTCCTTTATCAGTTTTTTCATTTGCACTTTTTTTCTCCCATTCTGAAGGTTCTTCTTTTCATTGTCAGGGCCATTTTCTAAAGGAAGAAAATTTAAAAAGTTACAGTATTACCCACATCAAAATTATCTTGATTAGTTAACAAGAATAGACTGTAGATTGCATACGTTTAGGATTTTTTAATGCAACTTCTTCCAGTCATTTGGGAATATAATTTTTTCATGATTCTTTTGTATTCATTGTATTCCCTATTCTTCTGATCTCCTATTCTTCTTTATTAAGCCCACATCCAAACTTTTTTGTGTATCTGCAGCACCACACATGTCTGAGGGGTATAGCGAGGCTGGATTAAATACTTCAAGTGAAGATAGATATGTAAATTACTTTTGTGAGTTGGAGATAAAAATAATTCACATATAAGTCTGTGATAGCTCTCCACCCCCCTCATGACCTGTGAGTTGGATGGCTCCCAATCTAGCAGTTTTATATTGATTGTGTTCATGTGTATAAATTTTGCAATTTTTACCTTTTTCACACAGATTTTAATTCTATTAATGGTGGAATTTACTTCTAGCTTCTGCAGTAGAAGCATTATGAAGCTAGTATGAAGCTAAAACAAAATTTCCTGTGTGGAAATGCATGGTGAGAGAAAATATTGAATAAGAACAATGTTTTGATGCATGTTGCACATGGCAGTACATTGGGCAAAAGGTGCTGAAATATAGATGATTATGGAAATAACTTGATATTTACAGCTAAACTCTGGGACTTCAAAAAAGAAGATAGACTAAAAAAAAGTCAAGAAAAAAAGAATATCACTTTGGAGATTTGAAAATAAGTGAAAAAAATAAAACAAAAAGCAAAGACTCATTTCCTTGAGCTTTAGACCAGAACAATGCATGTGTTTCACATGCTTTTCCCCCAAATGTTAAATCATCGTGAAGATGAGGTTGACTGCAAGCCTTAGGACTTTGACAAGAAGGCAGGTACAAAGCCCAGAATGGATTAGAAAGTTATACCACCAGGTTTGAAGTGCTGAGCATGGAGTGAGTCTAGACCAGCCCAGCTCTTCACATCCACAGTGCCAAGCCTCTAGTGCAGTTTCCTGCCACCACACTATTGCTGATTTCTGGTGGGCAAACAAAATAAAATGGTGCATGAGATAACCCTATCTCTAAGAGTCGGACACGACTGAGCAACTGAACTGAACTGAAAGCATATAGCAAGCAGCCTTATACTTCATGGTTTTAAAAAGTAGATTGTTATAGACTAGAGCAAAGGATTTGCAGAGCTAGTTAATGCCTCTTGGAAGAAAGAATCTGTAATATTTGTATTCCTCCAAGGACTGTGAAGAAAGCTGAGCGCCGAAGAATTGATGCTTTGGAACTGTGGTGTTGGAGAAGACTCTTGAGGGTCCCTTGGACTGCAAGGAGATCCAACCAGTCCATTCTAAAGGAGATCAACCCTGGGATTTCTCTGGAAGGAATGATGCTGAAGCTGGAACTCCAGTACTTTGGCCACCTCGTGCAAAGAGTTGACTCATTGGAAAAGACTCTGATGCTGGGAGGGATTGGGGGCAGGAGGAAGAGGGGACAACAGAGGATGAGATGGCTGGATGGCATCACCGACTCGATGGACAAGAGTCTGAGTGAACTCCGGGAGATGGTGATGGACAAGGAGGCCTGGCGTGCTGCAATTCATGGGGTCGCAAAAAGTCGGACACAGATGAGCAACTGAACTGAACTGAACTGAAGGCCTAAGAATCTTAAATTTGACAGAAGTGGACAAAGCATTCTTAAATCCTTAACAAAACTCTCAAAGGCAAGAGTTTAACAATTTTGGGAGGCCAAATCGTGTGTGAAGTCACTTCAGTCATGTCTGACTCTTTGTGACCCTATGGGCTATAGCCCACCAGGCTCCACTGGCCATGGGATTCTCCAGGTAAGATTACTGGAGAGGGGTTGCCATGGCCTCCTCCAAGGGATCTTCCTGACCCAGGGATCGTAACTGCGCCTCTTACGTCTCCTGCATTGGCAAGCGAGTTCTTTACCCCCGCTGCTGCTAAGTTATTTCAGTCACCCCTAGCACCTCCTGAATTTGTGCTTAGTAAATAAGTTTCAGAACACCTTGAGTTCCATTGCAGCTTCTTGTATTTTTTTTTTAAACACTGCACCCTCAATATCAAAGATGGCAATTCTAGCTGTTTTTAACTTTTCTCTTCAGTTCTGTTCAGATCAGTGGCTCAGTCGTGTCCGACTCTTTGCGACCCATGAATCCCAGCATGCCAGGCCTCCCTGTCCATCACCATCTCCCAGAGTTCACCCAAACTCATGTGCATTGAGTTGGTGATGCCATCCAGCCATCTCATCCTCTGTTGTCCCCTTCTCCTCCTGCCGCCAATCCCTCCCAGCATCAGAGTCTTTTCCAATGAGTCAACTCTTCACACGAGGTGGCCAAAGCATTGGAGTTTCAGCTTTAGCATCAGTCCTTCCAAAGAACACCCAGGACTGATCTTTAGAATGGACTGGTTGGATCTCCTTGGAGTCCAAGGGACTCTCAAGAGTCTTCTCCAATACCACAGTTCAATTTTTCGGCGCTCAGCTTTCTTCACAGTCCAACTCTCACATCCATACATGACCACTGGAAAAACCATAGCCTTGACTAGATGGACCTTTGTTGACAAAGTTATGTCTCCGCTTTTGAATATGCTATCTAGGTTGGTCATAACTTTCCTTCTAAGGAGTAACCGTCTTTTAATTTCATGGCTGCAATCACCATCTGCAGTGATTTGGGAGCCCAAAGAAATAAAGTCTGACACTGTTTCCACTGTTTCCCCATCTATTTCCCATGAAGTGATGGGACCAGATGCCATGATCTTCATTTTCTGAATGTTGAGTTTTAAGCCAACTTTTTCACTCTCCTCTTTCACTTTCATCAAGAGGCTTTTTAGTTCCTCTTCACTTTCTGCCATAAGGGTGGTGTCATCTGCATATCTGAGGTTATTGATATTTCTCCCGGCAATCTTGATTCCAGCTTGTGTTTCTTCCAGTCCAGCGTTTCTGATGATGTACACTGCATAGAAGTTAAATAACCAGGGTGACAATATACAGCCTTGACGTACTCCTTCTCCTATTTGGAACCAGTCTGTTGTTCCATGTCCAGTTCTAACTGTTGCTTCCTGACCTGCGTATAGGTTTCTCAAGAGGCAGGTCAGGTGATCTGGTATTCGCATCTCTCTCAGAATTTTCCACAGTTTATTGTGATCCACACAGTCAAAGGCTTTGGTATTGTCAAAGGCTTTGGCATAGTCAATAAAGCAGAAATAGATGTTTTTCTGGAACGCTCTTGCTTTTTCCATGATCCAGCGGATGTTGGCAATTTGATCTCTGGTTCCTCTGCCTTTTCTAAAACCAGCTTGAACATCTGGAAGTTCACGGTTCGCGTATTGCTGAAGCCTGGCTTGGAGAATTTTCAGCATTACTTTACTAGCATGTGAGATGAGTGCAATTGTGTGGTACTTTGAGCATTCTTTGACATTGCCTTTCTTTGGGATTGGAATGAAAACTGACTTTTTCTAGTCCTGTGGTCACTGCTGAGTTTTCCAAATTTGCTGGCAGATTGAGTGCAGCACTTTCACAGCATCATCTTTCAGGATTTGAAGTAGCTCAATTGGAATGCCATCACCTCCACTAACTTTGTTTGTAGTGATGCTTTCTAAGGCCTACTTGACGTCACATTCCAGGATGTCTGGCTCCAGGTGAGTGATCACACCATCGTGATTATCTTGGTTATAAAGATCTTTTTTGTACAGTTCTTCTGTGTATTCTTGCCACCTCTTCTTAATATCTTCTGCTTCTGTTAGGTTCATGCTATTTCTGTCCTTTATTGAGCCCATCTTTGCATGAAATGTTCCCTTGGTATCTCTAATTTTCTTGAAGAGATCTCTAGTCTTTCCCATTCTGTGGTTTTCCTCTATTTCTTTGCATTGATCGCTGAGGAAGGCTTTCTTATCTCTTCTTGCTATTCTTTGGAACTCTGCATTCAGATGCTTGTATCTTTGCTTTTCTCCTTTGCTTTTTGCTTCTCTTCTTTTCACAGCTATTTGTAAGCCCTCCCCAGACAGCCATTTTGCTTTTTTGCATTTCTTTTCCATGGGGATGGTCTTGATCCCTGTCTCCTGTACAATGTCACGAACCTCCATCCATAGTTCATCAGGCACTCTATCTATCAGATCTTGTCCCTTAAATCTATTCCTCATTCCCACTGTATAATCAAAAGGGATTTGATTTAGGTCATACCTGAATGGTATAATGGTTTTCCCTATCTTCTTCAATTTAACTCTGAATTTGGCCTTAATGCCCATTTAATATATTGCCTAAAACTAGCATGGTTATTTTTTTTATTCCATTAGATAAGAATATGTTCCCTTTATATTTAACTGCACTGATTTTGAATTGATGGTACTTCGGGTAGAATCTGAATTGTAGTTGTATTCTTTCATAACTGCTGAGGAACTTGTGTGTGTGTACTCAACAGCTAAGCTCTGTCTCATTCTTTGTGACCCCATAAACTGCAGCCCACCAGGATCCTCTGGGATTCCCCAGGCAAGAATAATGGAGTGGCTTGCCATTTTCTTCTCCAGGGGATCTTTCTAAGCCAGGGGCTGAACCCAGGTTGCCTGCATTGGAAGACGAACTCTTTACTGCTAAGCCACCAGGGAAGCCCTGAAGAAATAGTAGGTTTGTATTATTTTAGAACATATTAAAGAATTATTTTAAGCACAACACATATTTTGATTTTTTGCTCTAAAAAGTTGGTCAACATAAATTAAGAATTTTGAAAAGAAGCCCACTTTATCAAATAATTTTGTAAAAACTGGTATGAGGTAACATGTCTATGTAAAAGTCCTGGCAGAAAATCTTTACTGACAAAATTTTGTTACCATATTTGATTGAACCATGTGGTAGTACTGTTTTTGCAGGTTAAAAATGCTGGCCTTTTCCCTAATATATAGGCAAAGCTACCTATTATATGTACTAGATTCCAAAAAACATATATCTGTTTCAGTTCAGTTCAGTCGCTTAGTCGTGTCCGACTCTTTGCGACCCCATGAATCGCAGCACGCCAGGCCTCCCTGTCCATCACCATCTCTCAGAGTTCACTCAGACTCACGTCCATCAGGTCACTGTGTATTAATTTAGTAAGGACATACAATGTTTTGATCTTCTTGTATATTCTTGACATAATTTAAAAGATTTTAATGTGTGAATATACTATTGACATCTTAGAAAATAATGAGGAATTAAATATTTGGATTTGGTGGTATTCGTTTGGCTTATTAAAAGTAACTCCTGGATGTTTTTTCATGGGCTATGACATGTATGGACTCATATATCTCTGGACCAAACAGTGATCTACCAAACTGTATTTTGACTTTTGAGACTTCCCTGGTGGCTCAGTGCTAAAGAATCTACTTGTCAATGCAGGAGACTCAGGTTTGATCCCTGGGTTGGGAAGATCCCCTAAAGCAGGAAACAGCAACCCACTCGAATATTCTTCCCAGGGAAATCCTATGGACAGAGGAGCATGATGGGATTGCAAAGAGTAGGTTACAACTTAGCCACTAAACAACAATAAAATTTGGACTCTTGTGAATTACTACATCACAGCTAAACAGCTTTGCCAATAGTTCAAAGACCTCTGTATCTAATAATAAGCATTAAACTGGTCGCCAATCTCTAACCACAAGGACAGAATTTCACATTTTAGGTAGAAAAATCATTTAGAGGTTGGACTACTAAGTACCTAAGGAGCCTGCATCTGTGTAAAATTTATGTATATATGTATTTTTTTCAAAAGGACAGCCCTCGTGCTAACTGCTAACCTGTAGCGATTCTATCTGATGCACAGGTACTATTCAATTCCTCAGGCTGGTGGAAGTTAGTCATCTAGTCGCGTCCGACTCTGTGTGACCCCATGGAATGTAGTCCTCCAGGCTCCTCTGTTCATGGGATTCTCCAGGCAAGAATACTGGAGTGGGTTGCCATGCCCTTCTTCAAGGAATCTTTCCCACCCAGGGGTCGAACCGAGGTCTCCTGCATTACAGGTAGATTCTTCACCATCTGAGCCATCAGAAAGAGCACGGTGTTTCTCTTAAAAAGTGATGACTTACAGACCTGCTAACAACATAGAAGCAGGTTTTGAGAGGAGTGGAAACTACATGAAAGGATTCCACATTCTGGGAAAGAAAGTACTCTTTAAAACTTAAGTAATATTTTAGAGACTCTCTAGCGGGATCATAACAAGGTTACTGAGGAGCGGCTCCCAGGTATAAAAACAAATGCTTTAGTAGCATCCCTTTTCGGAGAAGGCAATGGCACCCCACTCCAGCACTCATGCCTGGAAAATTCCATGGACAGAGGAGCCTGGTGGGCTGCAGTCCATGGGGTCACCAAGAGTCGGACACGACTGAGCAACTTCACTTTCACTTTCCACTTTCATGCATTGGAGAAGGAAATGGCAACCCACTCCAGTGTTCTTGCCTGGAGAATCCCAGGGACGGGGGAGCCTGGTGGGCTGCCGTCAATGGGGTCGCACAGAGTCGGACACGCCTGAAGCGACTTAACAGTCCATATAATTTCTGTCCATATAATTTTTGAAGCAAGAATACTGGAATAGTTTGCCATTTCCTACTCCAGGAAATCTTCCCAACCCAGAGATCAAACCTGAGTCTCTTGTGTCTTTTGCACTGGACAGCTGGATTCTTTACCACTTTACTCCTGGAAAGTGTGTATTGTACATTTACACCTTTAAATTCATCTCCAACACAGGAGGCATATCCAAGATGGGACAGGAAGAAAATATTAGAATTTCTATTGTTTCTATCACATCTTGTTTAATTTATATTTCTGTACATGATTTAACATAAAAGTAATTAGTAGAGTTATGCATGCATAAAATTTTCTCAAGTTTAACATACTTAAAATTGAGATGAGGGCTCAACTCTAGGTATTATATTCTTACCAAAAGAGCTTGAAATCATCTGCTGTAGTACTCTAAAATTTAACCATGGTTTAAACTAGGCAATCGGGTACTTGAGATAGAGTTATGCATGCATAAAATTTTCTCAAGTTTAACATACTTAAAATTGAGATGAGGGCTCAACTCTAGGTATTATATTCTTACCAAAAGAGCTTGAAATCATCTGCTGTAGTACTCTAAAATTTAACCATGGTTTAAACTAGGCAATCAGGTACTTGAGTATCTGCCCATCACATTCTGTTAATGGAGTTTGCTATGGGATAAAATCATTTAATATTATGAAGTTATATATATATATATATATATATATATAAGCATAGCATCCTATTTCCTAGTGTGCTAATTGTGTCTCAATTTTTTTTTTTTTTTTTGGAGAGTTTCCCCTCCCATGACAGATGGAGAATTGGCGGGGCTGTCCTTCAAGTTTTCTTGCCCTCTCCTGGCTAAAGAGTGGGCACATGACTGATGTTAATCAGAGTCTCTCTCCCTTATGACTATGAACTTGAACAGAAAAATAACAAAGTCCAAAGATAGCTGTAGCTGACCCAACCAGATAGCAGCCTGTTGAAGGGCTTCCCCAGTAGCTCTTTCATTCAATGGATTTTCTCTATACACATGACAAACTGATTTTATCTATATTTGATAATAAAATTATTTCTATTTGACATAAGACAGAAAATCAAAATTTAAATGGGTGCCAATAATGGAGAAATATAGATCCATTTTTTCCACTTTGGGTAGGGGATTGCTTATCCCTCTAAGTGAGCAAAATGTTGTTCTTAGAGAGCAAAAATTCCTCAGAAGTATAGAAATCCATATATTCATCCTATCACTTCTTTGTTAACTGATTAAATAACAAAATAATCAATGGGCATAGGTATAAGGATATTTCAAATGAAATAAGCAAGTATCATCATTTGGTTAATAGTAAAAACAAGCTGATGTTTATAACATTATTGCTACATGCCAAACACAAGTTGAAGTGTTTTGTATGTGTATTAATTAAATTGCTTCTTGTAACAAACCCATGCATTCGCTATAATAGCATCCTCATTTATCACATATGAAACTGAAGCAATTAGTTATATTTATAAAATGTTGCACAGCTAGGAGAATAGAAAAGCACCTATATAAACATAGACACTGTCCATCCACGATCGATCGTCGTCTTCCTTCACACTACCTCTCACGTTCTAGTCAAAGTTAAACCTTTTGGATTTTTTTTAATTAGTACAAACAATTCGACTAACTTTGAGTATAATTTCCTTGTTCTTCATTCATCTCTTTTTGGTAACACAAGTCAGCAAAGCTATATTGGCCCGTGTGCAAGAAAGGACTAAGTCAGTAAGCTTGAGTTGTCCAAAATCTATCCAAAAGAAAGGTCTTGCCCTTGTCCAGCTCCTGGGAGCTAACCTTTAGTTATGCAACTTCCTATGCAATGAGTGTCTTTGTTTACCTGAGGCACCGGGCCATGCAAGGATATTGTATCCTAACATGTGACTGAGCTGAACGATGCGATTTACCGTGGAACCATAGGTTACCATATATCAATTTGAAGATTGAAGGGGTTCAGGAGTAAAGAAAGTCAACCAGATACATGGTCAATGGGGTCTACTGACCAATACCCAGAAAAGAACGTAGACACCCAGGTTTCCAGCTGCCAAGCTGAGCTTGCCTGTTAGGCTGTCACAGTGTTACTGAAGGATTAGGTGCTCACCGCAAAACTCCCCAGAAAGACAACCGGCAGCCTCACCTGTTCTCTCCTGGCCTCTGCCCTTTATACCTTTCATCTTTCCTGATCTCAATCTGATCCCTGCACTGGAATAAAGCATATTCATGCATGTAACAGCTTTCCTGAGTTTGATGAGTCCTTCTTCCAAGTCGTAAAAACTGAAGGTGGTCTTGGGGACTGCCAAACACAACGACATTTTTTTTT
>SJYT01009606.1:0-18147 GCA_006410635.1 Cephalophus harveyi
TGCTTTTGAACTGTGGTGTTGGAGAAGACTCTTGAGAGTCCCTTGGACTGCAAGGAGATCCAACCAGTCCATTCTGAAGGAGATCAGCCCTGGGATTTCTTTGGAAGGAATGATGCTAAAGCTGAAACTCCAGGACTTTGGCCACCTCATGCGAAGAGTTGACTCATTGGAAAAGACTCTGATGCTGGGAGGGATTGGGGGCAGGAGGAGAAGGGGACGACCGAGGATGAGACGGCTGGATGGCATCACTGACTCGATGGACGTGAGTCTGGGTGAGCTCCAGGAGTTGGTGATGGACAGGGAGGCCTGGCGTGCTGCGATTCATGGGGTTGCAAAGAGTCGGACACGACTGAGCAACTGAACTGAACTGAACTGAACTGAAGGTCCATCTGGCGTGACATTTGTTTTTGTGTGGCTTTCTTGGATCCCTAGAGTTGGTTGATCCCTTCTCAGTACAAGTCGTGGGACACACTTTTCATGACGATGACACTGGTCAGCTGTGGACTCTCAGTAGCTGTGCTGGGGTTTTCTCTTATACCAAATTGCAAATTCTTCCACAGCAGGGACCATAGCTTCTTCCACCCAGCACAGTGTCTGACACATAATAGGCTCTTGATCCAGTTGTTGAATGAACGAATGAGTCACTGATTGACTCTATTTGTCTTTTGTGACTCTTAATTGGGAGCCATCATTGGAGAGTGGCTTTACCACAAGAGTGACCTATAATAATCAAGAAATTTTAAGAGCTGACCCAGACCAAAGAGGAGGAGTGTTTGGCCAAGGTTCCATTTTAACCCCTCAGATTATATCACTGATATATTTTGGTTTATCCAAGACCTGTATTTGTGAGATGGCCAGACCTGGGCCTCAGTCTGTGGCCAATATTAGGTGTCAGATACCCACTGTCTTCATCGTCATCACCACTACCCTTTAGTGGGCACTTATTAGTCAGTGGACACTTTAGTGCCCACTTATCCCAGTGGGCGCTGGGATAAACAATTTGGTATCTTGCCTTTATTTCATCTGCACAACGACACTGGAAGAAAGGGGCTATTGGGTTGAACCAATATATGACATTGGCACTTTTCAACCTTTCTTAACCTACAAAATAGCATTTTCATATGGTTCTACCTAATATTACCATCCTTTTGAGGGAGCTAAGGAAACCAGAGTTCAAAGAGGTGGAGTCCCTCACGGAAGTTGATCACCTAGTGAGGGGCTGAGCTCAAATGTGAATGTCTGTGCCTCTGACTCCAGAGCCTGGGCTATTGCCCTCACCCTGCCCGGCTTCATCAGCTGTGAAATTCCTGCTATAAGCCAGTCCACAGAGGCCAAGAGGTCGGCCAGGGGCAGGCCTGGCTAGGGTTTCAAGCACTCCTTTGCAGGAGGGATGAGTTGGCTGGGTCTATGAATGTTAGCTTTTTAGTGGTCATGTTTCCAATTTCTCTTCATTCTCTCCCTCCTCCAGAATCCACCCCCCACACATACACACACATCCAGAAGGGAAAAGCCAAACAGCTGACTCACACACCACACTGCCACGGCCTTGACTTTGTTCACGTACGCTCAGCGGCTTGAGACTCCCGCCCCACCTCGGTGTTGTCCTCAGTTGGCACCTTGAGGAGCCACTGCATTCTCCCTTGCACTGTGAAGATGGCTGCACTGATGGCCCTGGAGAAAGCCATAGAAGTTGGCAGAAGCTCAAATCCTAAGAGAGAGGTGATGCCTGGCATCTGAAAGGGCACACGCAGAAGTGGGTGAGTCGTGCCAGCTAGGTCTTTGGGTCTGGGGAGGAGCCAGCAGCAAGTAGCACAGACCCCAACCTCGGCAACATCTCCCCTGCCCCAGCTGCCTGTTGGGACCACAGGCCTGGCGATGTGGGGGGCTGGGAAGGGAGAGCCTTGGTGCAGAATCCAGTGACCTCCCAGGAAGAGCTCCCAGTGGCCCCAGTTCATAGCATGATGGCAATGATGGAGCAGGGCTGGGATTGGGATGGGCAAGGAATGGAGGCAGGGAAATGCAGACTTGGACAGTGTCTCAGACATCAGGTGGACCTGAGGGGGTGGGCTGGGGGATAGAGGGAGAGGTTGGAAGCTCAGGCAGGCCTCCCGTGATGTTCCATCTTGAGATGAGTGTTGGCGTGGGGGTGGGAGAGTCAGCCTAGCCACAAGGGAGTCTGGGGCTACGGAGTCTGGGCCACAGGATGAAAGATGAACCGGAAGGGCTTCCTGCAAGAACTCCTGAAGCCCCGGCCTATCCTGGCATAACTAGAAAGAGAAAAAGACAGACCCCAGGATCTCACCAACAGACGGCTCAAAGGCTAGCCTTCCTCTTTCCTCTCTCATGAGGGGGTTGCCTGAGATGCCACAAAGCACCCTGGGCTGAGGGTCAGGAGGCCTGGCTGCTAGTCCATCCTGCTTCCTGGAGCCCTCCCTTTCTGGGCCTCTGTGTTCCCATCTGTACAGGTGATGAAGCAGGATAGGTAAAGTGGAGTCATGGCTTTCAAACTTTTTCAGTCTGAAGTATTTTCTTTAAACAAAGCCTGACAGAACAGCTCAACATATAATGCAGATGAAAACTGGGCTACTCCTCTCCTCCCCAGAGTTGCCCCCAGAACCTCCACAGCAGCGGAGATTCCCTTTTAAAGACCCCTGGGTTAGAGTACTGGTCTCTAGACTTGAATATGCATCAGCATCCCCTAGGGGGTTTGCAAAATACAGCTTTTTGGGACCCCCGCCTGAGTTTCTGATGCAGTACATATGGAATGGGGCCAAGAATTTGCCTTTCTAACAAGTTTTCAGATGATGCTGATGTTACTGGTCCAAGAACCACACTTTGAGAACCACTGGGTTATATGACATACATGTGCCTTTCTATGATTCATGCTCAATCAGTGTTTACACTAATCCAACTCAGATGTTTTAAGATATTCAAGAATGGGGGAGCACCTGGGCTTGTGAGCATGGCATCTCTAAATGTTCTGCCTATGAGTCTCTTTAGGTTTAAAGCCAGGCTAATGACTGGTCCAGGAATTGACAAAATCATAAGCCTCTTCTTTAATGAGTTTACAGTCTGATATGACCCCTCCACTCCCCAGGAAATAACTCCCCCGCTAATTCCAGCAAAGGAGGTTATTCCATGTTAACCATTATCCTTTCCAGACATCCCCCTTTTTCCAGGTAAACACCCTGGAGAAGGGGTGGCCGTTTGGTCTCTGACCTCTCAGTATTTCTCAGATACTTTCCCCGGGTATAATGAGCATCACCTTTGTCCTCTGTGAGTTTTCCCAGGGCAAGGACCTCACCTGTATCATTCTTCCCAGCATCTCCCATGGCTCCAGGCCCAGTGCCTGGCACACAAGGGACATTTGTTACAAGTTTGCTGAATAGAATAAAGAAAGCATGAGAGCCCCAACTGGACTCAGCCCTCACAGGCCACCAGCCCCCGTCCCAGGCCTGGCTCACAGCCTCCAAACCCAGCCTCTGGTCAAGGTTGCTCCCTTGGGGACTGTGGAAGGGCGTGTGTGGAGGGGTGGTTTCCCCATTCACCTAGGATCGCTGCCATTTTGCAAACTGCTTCCAAGAATGTCGGGGGCCTCCCATTCCCTACATCCTCCTTTTCAGCCTCACCACTTTCTTAAATAAATTGGCACTGACCCTGGTGACAGACTTGATCATTTCCCTTTGCTCCGTGATTGTGTGAAGTGACTGCCAAAGACCGTTCCTGAAGACTCAGCACATTCCATGGGAGGCAGTGGGGAGCCCATCTGCTCCCCGCCCTCCCCCTCAGCGCTTCCTCTCCTTTATTGTGCTATTTTGGCTTCAATGTCCCATTTGGACCAGAGCATCTTCCAGCCAGTGGGGAAGGGGAAAGGGTGGGGAGGAGTGCCTACCTTCCTTCTTCTCTTACTTGTCTCCTTGGTTTCTCGGGAAATAAATCAACAATGCTCATACTATATGCCAGGCACCACTCTAAGCTCTCTACATATGTTTAGGTAGTTAATCCTACAGCAGCCCAGATGGGAAAACTGATGCCCAGAGAGGTGAAGTCACTTGCCCCAGGCCACAGAGTCTGCGCAAAATAGAGGACTGGCCCCAGGCGGGTCTAGCTCTGGAAGCTGAGTTATTCGTCCCTATGGACTCTACTGCCTTGCAGGCCTTGAATTCTTGAGGCTCTGGATCTGGGCCCAGTGGAACCTGAGGCCATGGCCTCTCTCCATCGTCACTATCTATCAGCAAAGTCTAAGGTCAATTGCATTAAAAATGAAATTCTTAACAAACTTATGGTTACCTGGAGGTAAGAGGGGTGGGAGAGATAAATTGGAAGATTGGGATTGACATATTCACACTCAGTTCAGTTCAGTTCAGTCACTCAGTCATGTCCGACTCTTTGTGACCCCATGGACTGCAGCATGGCAGGCTTCCCTGTCCATCACAAACGCTGGAGTCCACCCCCAACTGCTGGAGTCCACCCAAACTCATGTCCATTGAGTCGGTGATGCCATCCAACCATCTCATCCTCTGTCATCCCCTTCTCCTCCTGCCCTCAATCTTTCACAGCATCAGGGTCTTTTCCAATGAGTCAGCTCTTCGCATGAAGTGGCCAAAGTATTGGAGTTTCAGCTTCAACATCAGTCCTTCCAATGAACACCCAGGACTGAGCTCCTTTAGGATGGACTGGTTGGATCTCCTTGCAGTCCAAGGGACTCTCAAGAGTCTTCTCCAACACCACAGTTCAAACGCATCGATTCTTCTGAGCTCAGTGTTCTTTATAGTCCAACTCTCACATCCATGCATGACCACTGGAAAAACCATAGCCTTGACTAGACGGACCTTTGTTGGCAAAGTAATGTCTCTGCTTTTTAATATGCTGTCTAGGTTGGTCATAACTTTCCTTCCAAGGAGCAAGTGTCTTTTAATTTCATGGCTGCAATCACCATCTGCAGTGATTTTGGAGCCCCCAAAAATAAAGTCTGCCACTGTTTGCACTGTTTCCCCATCTATTTGCCATGTTAAATAGTGATTTCCTGGTGGCTCAGTGGTAAAAAAAAATCCGCCTGCCAATGCAGAAGACTTGAGGTCAATCCCTGGATCAGGGAGATCCCCTGGAGAAGGAAATGGCAACCCACTCCAGTATTCTTGCCTGGGAAATCCCATGGACAGAGGAGCCTGGTGGGCTACAGGAGTCGGAAACGATCTAGTGACTAAACAACAACAATATGTAAAATAGATAACTAATAAGGATCTACTGTATGGCACAGGGTTGTTGTTATTGTTGTTTAGCCGCTAGGTCATATCCAATTCTTTGTGACCTCATGGACTATAGCTCGCCAGGCTCCTCTGTCCATGGGGATTTCCCAGACAAGAATACTGGAGTGGGTTGCCATTCCCTTTTCCACGGATAGAACCTGGGTCTCCTGCATTGCAGATGGATTCTTTACCACTGAGATACAGGAAATTCAATACTGTGTAATGGCCTATATGGGAAAAGAATCTAAAACAAGTGGATATATGTATTTGTGTAACAGATTCACTTTGCTATACACCTGAAATGAACACAACATTGTAAATCAACTCTACTCCAACAAAAATTAACTTTAAAAAATTCTTTGCATAGCAAAGGGTGTTCCCTATCCCTTGCCAATGATCCACTCATTTAATGTTTGAACTCCCAGATTGACGTCAACAGGAGAATGTAGATTCTAGGGTGAGTTGCATAGGCTGATGTAATTACGCAAAAACAGCTGTGGGGAATCGAGGACTCACTGTGCGCCCTTCTCTTTCTACACTGCCTGGTTTACATCTCACAGGAACCCCAAAGTGGGTTGCAGGGAGGAACTAGGGCTCAAAGAGCCCCCAGCCAACCACAGCCCTAACCCTTGTGCACTTCATTGCCACACAAGATGCTAACTAGCTAGGTGGTCCTCACCGGGATGTCAGGCATTGATTCATTCAATCCTGTATTGATTCGTTCAACCCTCACAACAACCCCAGGAAGTGGGTTCTATAATTACCCCTACATCCCTATCTCACAGACAGACAGCTGAGATATGGAGAGGTCAAGAAATTTGCTCAAGGTCACAAGCCAGGAAGCAGCAAATCTGGGATTTGAACCCAGATGAGTGACTGGGACTGTCGGCTCACCGATGTATGCTCTTCCCCACGACACTGTACTGCCTCTTGGTGTGGGGGCCATCTCAGGGCCCTTGAGGTGCCATGCTACCATAAATCCGGCCCATTCTTTCTTCTCCATGTTTCCCTGCTATTCCAGGTGGACTTGATCTTCCCAGTAACTACAGCTGGAGGCTCTGGAGTCAGTCCTCGGTTCAAATGTCAGCTCTGTAACTCACCAGCTGTGTGATCTCTGTTTCTCTCTGTGCCTCAGTTTCCTGATCTGTAAAGTGGGGATAATAAAGGTAATGACCTCCTAGGGTGGCTCTGAGCATTTAGATCAAGGAGGGTAGATTCCTCCACTACCACCACCTCTTCTTCTTCAGGCCAGCCCCAGCATCCTGCCAGGGAAACAGTGCTTCACGCCCTTGAACTTATCAGTCTCACCCTCCGTGTCTGTCTCTTCCTGTCCCCAAAGAAAGGCAGCCTTCAGTTACAGATTCCCTAGGCTTTTCAAAACTTGGTGATTACAATTCCTCCCAGGAGATCAGAGAAACCCATTTCCCTAGCATTCTGAGCAGGAATTCTATTGTCATTCGGTAAGTCAAACATGGCCAAGGTGGCCCAGCCCATCTCCCTTCCTCCCCACCCTGACTATAGGCAGAGAAAAGACAGCTTCGCTGATACAAGCTCCAGCAGCTCCCCAAGGCCAGAGCCTCCCAGGGAGGAATTCACAGCAAAGGCGCCCATTTCAAATATTTATTTGGAATCTGAGAAGGCCTTGCCAACACCAATGATTATGGAAGTGACCCTCTCCTTCTTGCCTTTTTCACAAAAAGTGCTTAAGTACTGGGCAAGGAATAAGAGTTATCCAGCATCTTTTCCCACCTTCCTGAATGTCTTCGTCCTGTAATTTTAGTCTCCTCTAGTGTAGTGTCTCTTATCTTAAGTTTAGTGGGGTAGAGCATCAGGCTGCGTATGAGCAAGCAGTCAGGCCCCTTTGCTTAGTTCTTCATCCACAAGGTTGAGCCCTAACCCTGGCCACTGACTGTCCCTAGTCACATTCACAGGCTACGTATACTGTCACAGAATGAGGGAACTCAAACCTAGAGAGGTAAAGCAACTTGGTCAGTATCACAGAGAACCAATCCTCCATCCCAGCCACATACTGACCATGAATTTCAGACACATTTTATATGGATGTGGGGACTTCCCTGGTGGTCCAGGGGCTAAAACTCTGAGCTCCCAATGAAGAGGGCCTGGGTTCAGTCCCTGGTCCAGGAACTAGATCCCACACATGCCACAACTATCAGCTTGCATGCCACAACGAAAGATCCATCGTGGAACTTTCCTGGTGGTTCAGTGGTTAAGATTCCATGTTTCCACTGCAGGGGACACAGGTTCAAGCCCTGGTCTGGGAAGACCCCACAGGCTGTGGGGCAGCTAAACCTGAGAGCCCTAAAGCCTGCGCTCCACAACAAGAGAAGCCACCACAGTGAGAAATCTGCACCGCAACTAGAGAGTAGCCCCCGCTCTCCACAGCCAGAGAAAAGCCTGCACAGCAACAAATACCCAGCACAACTGTAAAAAACTAAATTACAAGATCAAGATAATAAAAATAAGATCCAGTGTACTACAACTAAGACCCGGCACAGTCAAATACGTAAATATTGTTTTAAAAACAAGTATATGGGAGAAGGAAATGGCAACCCACTCCAGTAGTCTTGCCTGGGAAATCCCACGGACAGAGGAGCCTGGCGGGCTACAGTCCGCAGGGTTGCAAAGAGTCGGACACAGCTGAGGGAGGAACAGAAGCTCGCCGGAGGCCGCAGAGCTTTTGATGGCGGAGCCGGGACTGTGGCTGAGGACTCTCAGCTCCCAGGCCTCTCTCACCAGACAGGAGCATGGAAAACTAGAATCTAAAATATGCCCAAGGGCTTTCCTGGAGGCTCAGTGGTAAACACTCGCCCCCCTGCCAAAGCAGAGGATGCGAGTTCCATCCCCGCTCTGGGAAGACCCCATGTGGCGGACCAGCTAAGCCCATGCATTACAGCCACTGGGCCGGTGCTCTAGAGCCCGGAGCCATAACTACTGAGGTCTGTGGGCACCAGAGCCCGTGCTCTGGAACAAAAGGAGCCACTGTGGTGAGAAGCCAACGCACCACCACTAGAGAAAAGCCACGCAGCATGAAGACCCTGCACAACCATAAATAAATAAAACCATTAAAAAAAAAAAACATGTGGATGGATCAGTTGAAAGGGATCCCTATTACTAACATTGCAACTCAAGGACAAGTGAGTGACCAGCACATCTTTGTCTCTGAGGGGGACCCTGTCTTCCCACAGGGCTGGGGCTGTTAAAAAGTGTTCTTGCCTAGTGAGAACAATTTCTATGATGAAAGAAATCAATAAATTGCTATTGAATGCAGTCCAACTTCACTTACTCAAACTAATTGGAGGTGGCCCTTCAAATTAGTGAATCATGTGTATTGTAGGTTACTTGTAAAGAAACAAAGCTTTATTGCTTTGAATAATTCACGATCACTCCAAGTAGGCTAACAAATTGTAACCTAATCAAGCTCTTAGGAGACTTGCCTGAATGAAAAGATTCCCCAGCATCAATCATTTGTATACAAATGATGCTGCCAAAGGAATAACAAAGTTTGTTGCCCTGAAGTATGGAAACTCAGTGCATGGAGCCCATTTATTCAGATAACTCTTGCTGCTGAGAGTGAGCAAAGTAAGGCCAGGTAAGGCCCAAGCCATCCACACTTGGTACTCGTGGAGTGTCTTCTAATGAGGTTTTACTGTAAAAGGAAACAATCATAGAGTGACCTTAGGAGTAGCAGGTGCAATCTATCCACTGATGGAATAAAAGATAGTTTTGGAATACTGTCACTTCCTTTCATTTTTATTCCTGAGAAGACATTAAGGGGGAAAAAAGTTACCAACGCAAGTCAAGTACCTCAGCGCTTTGTCAAAACCCGGAACAAACATTAAAAGGAAAAAAATCTGAAGGTCGAGGAAGGGAAATAAACAAGAAGAGTAAGTAAAGCATGAATCATCCACCACCACCTGATGGTTCCTTAAAAATAAAACCAGGGAAGGAAGTAGAGTCCGTGCCACAGCTTAGCATTTTGCTAGAGGACCTGGCACCGACTCTGCGCCCTTTATCTCACAGAAGGAACTGACCTTTGGCTTTTGACTTGTATTGCCTTTTCCTCAAGGCCCCAGAGAGCCCAGAATGAGATGATGCTCGCCCACAGCACTGGTACTCACCTCTCACCTGGATGCTGGGAGTGGAGACAGAAGAAATGCATCCTATTTGCATCAAATTGAATTACTTACACCTTGTTTCCCAAAGATTTCAGGTGGCTTACAGCAATAAAATAACAATAAAATAGAAACAGAGAGTCAGAAACAGTGGAAATATCAATAGAACTTCTTAAAAGTCAAGTGTAAAATACCCTTAAGGCCATCTCGTGTTGAACCCCAGGGAGCTAAAAAGAACAGAGTTGAGATTCAATCTGACTCAGTCCAATGGACCATCTCCTGAAAGAGCACAGGCTCCCCAGATGGACCAATCTTTAAGAGCAATCTTGGGATAGATCACTAACCTCTCTGAGCCTCAGTTTCTTTAGAGAATTCAGTGAGATGATGCCTGCAAACCACTGAGCCCCACTGTCTGGCAGAGAACACATGCTCAATAAACGGTAGCTGTGAGAACTCACATGAAGACAGCCTCACATTAGGCAACGCAAAGCATTTGCCCATGATGGCTCTTGTCTGATTCTCACACCCTCCAGGACCTGGACCCAGGATCACAGAGATTGGAAGCAGAAAAGGGTGGGATGTTTTAGGGCAAGCATCCTGCAGGCCGTGGTACCTCTGAAGGATGGATGGGATTGTCAGAGATGGAAGTGCAGTATGGCCGCGGAATGAGGCAGCAGTGTATAGGGACAGTAAGAAGACCCTCCCTAGAGCAGAGGAACAGGTAGGAAATAAGAGAGGGGAGCGGGGATAGGGCAGGATGGGCTTGCGGAATTGCTTGACTCTGGCCAGATGGTGAAGGAATTTGGATCCCATTTAACAGGAAACGGGGAGTCATTGAAAGATTTTGAGCAGGTTGAGCAGGGAAGGATGTGACATGTTGAAAGGGATGTTTTTAAAGGTGGAGTCCGTCTGCTGCTGTCTGCTCTGTGCAGGCTGGGGTGGGGGTTGGGAGGAGGCAGAGATGGCAGGCCAGCTGCAGGGACCCAAGGAAGAGATAGATGGCAAGAGCTCAAGCTGAGGCAGTGGGGATGGAGAAGGCCGGCGATGCCCAGTTCCAGTGAGAGGGGCACATACTGTGCATCTAGACTTAACATTCCATGAAGGCAGGAACAGTGTTCACTTTGCTCATCATGGTATCCCCAGGATCTAGCATAGTGCTTGGCACAGAGTAGGGGATCAGCAAGTATTGAATGAATGAATGAATGTGTTTCTGCATGCCTCCATGCAGACAGATACTGAATAAGCAAAAGAATGACTGCTCGGCTGACAACAAGCAATAGTACAAGGAAGACAAAATAGATGATCATCCTCCCAAAATCTCATTGCTTTCACTAACTTTCTTTCGCTGTTCCTGGACCTACGCTGACAGTCTGATATAGGAAGGTGTCCCAGGAAAGCCAAGCAGGCTGAGAAAGACGCCACTTAAAGCAGAACACGTATTGACATTAATGTTCTGTAGGAAGCATACCACATACACATTCCCCAGACAGTTCACACAATACAGGAACATCACAGAGAAGGTAAATTATGGTTGAGAAGAGATTTTTTTCAATGGGGGTATTTACCTTACAAAAGAATTAACTGAAAATCCGCTTAAAGAAGCAAACTGCCTTGTTATTATACTTAAGACCAGGATTTGACTTACTAAAATTGGATTTCCATCCAAGACAATGTAGAATAGTGATGAAAAGCCCTGATTTGGGAGTCTGGAGACCTAACCCTTGGTCTAGGCGAGTAGCAGAACAAGGTAGTTAATAAAACAGCCCTAGGAAACAGCCTGGGTTTATGTCCTGGCTGCACCTCGGGCAAATGGCTTAGCCTTTCTGAGCTTCAGTTTCCAGTGATAAGAAAACATCTGATTCAGCCTCATAAGGTTACTGTGAGGGTTAAGCGAGGTCATGTGTATAACGTGTGCAGCAGTACCTGTAGGGTCTTGGTGAGGATTGCTTTTAACGTTGAATCTTAGCTATGTGACATTGGGCAAGTCATTTCCTCTTTCTAGGTTTTGGTTTCCCTTCTTATGAGCCTGAGGTTTCTTTCATCCCTACTTTAGGAATGTGGTCCCTACCTATACTACAAATTCATCACCAAACATATATAAGGGTGTCTCCACCCTCTAGGGTCCCCAGTTGATAATTCTGCCCTTAGAAGGACCAGTGGGACTCCAAGAAAAGTGAGAAGGCCCAAATGGACACAAGCCTAGGATAGATGCATTTCTTTAATATACTTTAGAACATCCCAATTTACTCACTAAGTTCCACCCCTAAATTCAAGCTTTTTCGGCCCCTTGAAAGTTTCCCTACTTCGTGAATCATCTTCATTCCAGAGCCTAAGGGAGTGTGATCCCGAGAGCATGTCCCTTCTCTGAACAGCTTCCCCAGCCCAGTTTGAAATTAGGATCCTGAGTACTCTTTTAGGTTTCTCTTCCCCACCCCAACTCCAACCCAGGGAACTGTGATAGAATCAACCTCTGCTGCCCTCTGCTGTCTAGCCCCAGGCATGCAGGCTCCACTTGGGCAGGTTCAGTCTCCCCAGCCCCTAGCTGCCACCCTGAGCTCAGGAGCACAATGCTAATGTCGTCTGCAATATTTGCCCTCAACCTTAATCAATACGAATGCGCACTTAGTCTTTCCTATTCAGACCCAACAACGTTCCCAAGCCACAGCTGCCATGGTCCATGAGTTTGGAGCTGCTGCCTTCAGCAAAGAAAGAGAGTTGCTCGAGTCAGCCATGTTCCCATCTACGCCTCATTCTTAAAGGTTCCACAGTCATTTATCGATCCTGAGCCTTTGCTGTGTGCAGGGCACTGTGCTAAATGTTGCATATGCATTATCTTAATGAATCCTGGCCACAGCCTTGTTCAGTTCAGTTCAGTTCAGTCACTCAGTCGTGTCCGACTCTTTGCGACCCCATGAATCGCAGCACGCCAGGCCTCCCTGTTCATTACCATCTCTCGGAGTTCACTCAGACTCACGTCCATCGAGTCTGTGATTGGCTCAGATCATGAACTCCTTATTACCAAATTCAGACTCAAATTGAAGAAAGTAGGGAAAACTGCTAGACCATTCAGGTATGACCTAAATCAGATTTCTTATGATTATACAGTGGAAGTGAGGAATAGATTTAAGGGCCTAGATCTGATAGAGTGCCTGATGAACTATGGAATGAGGTTCGTGACATTGTACGGGAGACAGGGATCAAGACCATCCCCATGGAAAAGAAATGCAAAAAAGCAAAATGGCTGTCTGGGGAGGCCTTACAAATAGCTGTGAAAAGAAGAGAGGCGAAAAGCAAAGGAGAAAAGGAAAGATATAAGCACCTGAATGCAGAGTTCCAAAGAATAGCAAGAAGAGATAAGAAAGCCTTCTTCAGTGATCAATGCAAAGAAATAGAGGAAAACAACAGAATGGGAAAGACTAGAGATCTCTTCAAGAAAATTAGAGATACCAAGGGAACATTTCATGCAAGGATGGGCTCGATAAAGGACAGAAATGGTATGGACCTAACAGAAGCAGAAGATATTAAGAAGAGGTGGCAAGAATACACAGAAGAACTGTACAAAAAAGATCTTCACGACCCAGATAATCATGATGATGTGATCACTAATCTAGAGCCAGACATCTTGGAATGTGAAGTCAAGTGGGCCTTAGAAAGCATCACTACGAACAAAGCTAGTGGAGGTGATGGAATTCCAGTTGAACTGTTTCAAATCCTGAAAGATGATGCTGTGAAAGTGCTGCACTCAATCTGCCAGCAAATTTGGAAAACTCAGCAGTGGCCACAGGACTGGAAAAGGTCCGTTTTCATTCCAATTCCACAATCTTGTAAATAGGTAAAATTATGATCTCCTCACATGCCGTAACTAAAGATCCCACATGCTGCAACCAAGATCAAAGCTCCTATGTGCCGCAACTAAGACCCGGCACAACCAAATAAATAAATAATTTTTTAAAGCTATTGTTATCTCCATTTTACAGAAGAAAGTGAGACTCAGAGAAGTGAATGTCTTGCCTAAGGTCACAGAGCCAGGGAATGGCAGAGATGGAGCAATTGCCACCAATTGCCTGCCTCTACTCTCTTCCCCTCAAACTGCCCTCCACACCATAGTCGGTGGGTGAGAACACAGACTCTGGAGCTGCTCTAGCAGCTCACCTTCTTGGCTGAAGGAAACAGCTCCAAGCTCTTGGACCACAGCAGCTGGGGCTTGGGCACGTCAGTTCTGATTATGGAAGACTGTATGTGTGTCTGTGCTGATCAGCGGAGACTGCAGATGCTTCAGAAGACCACCACAAAGATCTGCAAAAGTATTAAGAGGTGGAATTGACAAAATATGGTACCTGACTGACTGTGAGGGCAGGGGGGAGGGAAGGGTCTGAAGTGGTTGTCAGTGTTCTGGCTGTGGCCACTGGGTGGCTAGAGATGCCAGTCACAGAGTTGGGAACTTGGAGATGCTGGATGAAAAACCTGTTGGGGTACAGGAGAAACGAAGAGATCCATTTTGGAAATGGTGAGTGTGAGAGATCCAAGGGGAAATGGTCCCGGGGCAATTGGTTTTATGAGTCTTGAGCTCAAAAAAGAGGTGTGGACTGGCATCCCCTTGGTAGATCAGTGAGATCGTCCAGGGAGAGTGAGATACAAGAGAAAAGAAGATGGCTGAGGGCAAGGCATCAAAATTTAAGGTGGAGAATATAAAGCAGTGTAGGGAGAGGACTAAGAAGCAACCATGGAAAACCAGGAAAAATTGTCAAAGACATCAAAGAAAGGGAACATTTAAAGGAGGGGACATTTCTACTAGATCAACTACCACAGAGAGGTCAGTGCCCTTAAAATAGTCTTTTAAATTTTGTCACTAGAAGGCTATTCTGGTTATCTATTGCTATGTTGTTGTTGTTTTAAGAAAGTCACTCTAGAACTTAATGGCTTAAAACAACAAAAATCACTGTATTATCTTTTCTACTCGCTTTTGTAGTTTGCTGCTGCTGCTACTGCTGCTAAGTCGCTTCAGTCGTGTCCGACTCTGTGCGACCCCATAGACGGTAGCCCACCAGGCTCCCCCGTCCCTGGGATTCTCCAGGCAAGAACACTGGAGTGGGTTGCCATTTCCTTCTCCAATGCATGAAAGTGAGAAGTGAAAGTGAAGTCGCTCAGTCGTGTCCGACTCAGCGACCCCATGGACTGCAGCCCACCAGGCTCCTCCGTCCATGGGATTTTCCAGGCAAGAGTACTGGAGTGGGGTGCCATTGCCTTCTCACGCATTGGGAATTTGGGGCACTGAGCAGTCAGGCTCAGGGTCTCTCGCACAATTGCAGTTAAAGTGACTGGAGCTAGAACGCTGGGTAACAGAGGCAGTGGAGCAGCTGAGGCCTAGCCGGGCAGCTCTCTTTCTCCATGTGGTCTCAGGGCCCATCCAAACCACGTGTCTGCATGGGCTACCTTGAGCTTTTTCACAGTGTGGAGGCTATATATAGGTGAGCTGCTGACATGGCAGCTGAAGGCTTCCAAAGTGAGGCTTCTGTATTTGCATATGCCAGAAACAAACAATCCAAGAAGAACTTAAAATAATTCCAATTATAATAGCATGCAAAAAGATAAAATATATATCAGTAAATATAGCCAATGAAGTGAAAGACATGTATGCTGAAAAGTACAAAACATTGCTTACAAGAATTAAAGAACACCTAAATAAATGGAAAGATATTCTGTGTTCCTGGATTAGAAGACTTAATACTGTTAAGATGGCAATACTGCCCAAAGTGATCAACACGATTCCTGTCAAAATTCCAGTGGCCTTTTCATAAATAGAGACACATAGAGAACAAACATATGAACACCAAGAGGGAAAGAGGGGATGGGATGAACTGGGAGGTTGGGATTGACATATATACACTTCTTGTTGTTGTTGCTCAGTTGCCCAGTTGTGTCTGACTCTTTGTGACCTACTATGTATAAAACCTACTGTACAGCACAGGAACTCTACTCAAAGCTCTGTGGTGACCTAAACAGGAAGGAAATCACAAAAAAAGGGAACATATGCATATGTATAGCTGATTCACTTTGCTGTACAGAAGAAACTAACACCATTGTAAAGCAACTATATTCCAATAAAAATTAATTTTAAAAAGTTCTAATGGCCTATTTTGCAGAACTGGGAAAGCTGAGCACCGAATTCCTGTAGAATCATAAGGGGCCTTGAGAGCTAAAACAAACAAGAAAGAATAAAGTTGAAGTACTCACATTTCCTAAACTTACTAGAAAGCTAGAGTAACTAAAGCAGTGTGATACTGGCATAAACACACACATATAAGCCAATAAAATAAAATTGAGAGTCCAGAAATAAACACATATCTATGACCAATACATTTTCAATAAGGAAACCAAGGCTATTATATAAAAATTAACTCAAAATGAATCAATGATGTAAATATAAAAGAAATAATTTTAAAACCCTGAGAATAAAACATAGAGGTAAATCTTCATGACCTCCCAGATTTGACAATGGATTTTTAGCCGTGACACCAAAAGCACAAGCAACAAAAGAAAAAATAGATTAACTGAATTTCATCACAATGTAAAACTTTTGTTTATCAAAGGGCATATCAAGAAAGTGAAAAGGTAACCTACAGAATGGGAGAAGATATTTACAAACCATGAATCTGATAAGGTAAGGGTTTAGTGTCCAGAATATATAAAAACTCTTACAAGTCAACAAACCAATCTTGAAATGATTAAGATACTTGAATAGGCATTTCTACAAGAAGATATACAAATAGCCAAAAGGCACTTGAAGAGATGCTCAGCATTATCAGTCATTAGGAAAATGTGAATCAGAACCATGAGCTACCACTTCACACTCCCATTAGCATGTCTCTAATTTTAAAAATGGAAAATAACAAGTGCTGACAAGGCTGTGGAGAAACTGAAACCCTCATACATTGCTAGTAGGAAGGTAAAAAGGTGTGAGAAATACTTTGGTGATTCCTTGAAAAGTTAAACATAATTACCATATGACACAGCAATTCGAATCACTCCTAGGCATAGGCGCAGAAGAATTAAAAACTGGTGTTAAACAAAAACTTGTACATGAATGTTCCTGGCAGAACTCTTCACAATGGCCAAAAGGTGGAAATAACCCAAATTTGGATTGGATCTATGGATGAATGGATGAGCAAATTGTGATACATCTATACAATGAAATATTACTCAACCATAAAAAGAATGAGGTACTGATACAAGCTATTGATCCAACTTGCATGAACCTGGAAGACATTATGCTAAGTGAACAAAGCCAGACACGAAAGATCACATAATGTATGATTCCAATTATTTGAAATTTCCAGAATAGGTAAATCTACAGAGAGAGAAAGTAGATTAGTGGTTGCCAAGTATGGGAAGATAAGAGGGAGAAATGGGGTGTAACTGTTTAAAGGGTGTGGGGTTTCATCTTGGAGTGGTGGAAATGTTTTGAACTAGATAAAGGTGGTGGTTGCACAATGCTGTAAATGTACTAAATGTCACTGAATTGCTCACTTTAAAATGATTAATTACATATTATGTGAATTTCACCTCCATTAAAAAAAATGTTCCAGCAAACAGGGCAGGAGCCGTATAGTCTTTTCTGACCTCTCCTCAGAAGCCACATGGTGTCACTTTCATCACATGCTATTGGCCAAAATTATTACAAAAACCTGTTCAGCTTCAAAAGGAGTAGACACAGTCCCCCAGTCTCTGTGGGGGAACACCCAAATCTCCAAAGCTCATGGCTGACTCTAACAAGAGCAGCTGGAGTGGAGTGGTAGGGGCTACAATCAGGCCACAGTGGAGGAGGATCAGGATGGAAAACATAACCAAAGGGCATAAAATACCTGAATCAATAAAAAGACAGGAAATGTTCCAGAATAAAAAGAAGTCATCTTAGAAAGACAAAAACTTCCCCCAGATTAACCCACACATTTAAGGCAATCTCAACTTGAATCATGACATAGATTTTTAAGGGACTTGAGGAGCTGATCTTGAGATCATGTAGAGCAGAAAATATGTAATTATGACAAAAGTATTTGAAAAGGGCTGGGAGGGGAAGGTTTGCACTACCGGCTCTCAAAACACAATACAGTTTCTACTAATTAAAAGAGTGTGGGACTTCCCTGGTGGTCCAGTGGTTAAGAATCTGCCTGCCAAGGCAGGAGACATGGGTTCTATCTCTGGTTTGGGAAAATGCCATGTGTCAACGGGCAACTAAGCCCATGTGCCACTACTGAGTCCTTGAACTCGAGCCTGTGCTCCGCCACAAGAGAAGTCACCCCAATGGGAAGCTCGTGCACCACAGTGATGAGTAGCCCCTGCTAGGCACAACTAGAGAAATCTCACATGCAGCAACAAAGACCCAAGGCAGCCAAAAATAAATTAAAAAAAAAATTTTTTTTAAGGGTGTAATGGCACAGTAACAAACAGATCAATGGAAGAAAACAGTCTAGTACAGTCCCAGGTATGTATGAGAATACAATACACACTAAAAAGGCATTGCACATCAGTGAGGAAAGGTATACTAGTCAATGGGCTTCCCTGGTGGCTCAGACGATAAAGAATCTGCCTGCCATTCAGGAGACCCAGGTTCGATCCCTGGGTCAGGAAGATCCTGGAGGAGGGCATGGCAACCCACTCCAGTATTCTTGCCTGGAGAATCCCATGGACAGAGGAACATGTCAGGCTACAGTCCGTGGGGTCACAAAGAGTCAGACATGACTGAAGTAACTGAGCATGCACACACG
>SJYT01009606.1:23723-35040 GCA_006410635.1 Cephalophus harveyi
AGTGATCACATCATCATGATTATCTGGGTCGTGAAGATCTTTTTTGTACAGTTCTTCTGTGTATTCTTGCCACCTCTTCTTAATATCTTCTGCTTCTGTTAGGTCCATACCATTTCTGTCCTTTATCGAGCCCATCCTTGCATGAAATGTTCCCTTGGTATCTCTAATTTTCTTGAAGAGATCTCTAGTCTTTCCCATTCTGTTCTTTTCCTCTATTTCTTTGCATTGATCGCTAAAGAAGCCTTTCTTATCTCTTCTTGCTATTCTTTGGAACTCTGCATTCAGGTGCTTATATCTTTCCTTTTCTCCTTTGCTTTTCGCCTCTCTTCTTTTCACAGCTATTTGTAAGGCCTCCCCAGACAGCCATTTTGCTTTTTTGCATTTCTTTTCCATGGGGATGGTCTTGATCCCTGTCTCCTGTACAATGTCACGAACCTCATTCCATAGTTCATCAGGCACTCTATCTATCAGATCTAGGCCCTTAAATCTATTTCTCACTTCCATTGCATAATCATAAGGGATTTGATTTAGGTCATACCTGAATGGTCTAGCAGTTTTCCCTACTTTCTTCAACTTAAGTCTGAATTTGGTAATAAGGAGTTCATGATCTGAGCCACAGTCAGCTCCTGGTCTTGTTTTTGTTGACTGTATAGAGCTTCTCCATCTTTGGCTGCATAGAATATAATTAATCTGATTTTGGTGTTGACCATCTGGTAATGTCCATGCATAGAGTCTTCTCTTGTGTTGTTGGAAGAGGGTATTTGCTATGACCAGTACATTTTCTTGGCAAAACTCTATTAGTCTTTGCCCTGCTTCATTCTGCATTCCAAGGCCAAATTTGCCTGTTACTCCAGGTGTTTCTTGACTTCTTTAGCATTCCAGTCCCCTATAATGAAAAGGACATCTGTTTTAGGTGTTAGTTCTAAAAGGTCTTGTAGGTCTTCATAAAACCGTTCAACTTCAGATCCAGGTCAAAAGGCAGAGTGGCAAGCCTAAGGTGGGATCAGGGTGCCAAAAAAAGAGATATGGACAGGAAGGACCCTGAAGAACACCTTCTCCCATTTCAGAATTTGGCCTTGAATTCAGCTGGACTCGGAGGACTTGGCTGCCTGCACTGTCACAGCCAGACTGCAGTGAGCAATGGATCATCCAAACAACACTGATACAAAGACTCTTGGCCATTCACCCTCTCCACCCTGAGTCACTCTTTTCCACATCAGGCCTATTGCCAATGTGGGTTCAAGTCCCCAAATTGATGAGTAAAACCATTGCTTTTGAGATAAGGGAGGAGCTGAGCATGAAGGGAGATGAGGTCATCTTTACCACCAGGGCCAAGACAGGGACCGTGGGGACAAAATCAGAGGGCTGAGTCCTCTGTGCAGCCTTGGGACCATCCCAGGGCAGAGTCCAGAAGATGGGGGAGGGATGTCTGCTCAGGTTATTTTTTCCAGCTAATCTTGGCTAAAACATTAACTGCCATTTCAGCAGTACTAGATGCCAGGGGCAGAAAGCACCAGGTACAGATGAGAATGGTTTGAGTTCTAGTTATGCATTTAACAAACTCTTAGACAGCATTTACTCCTTGTGGCAATGTACATTCTCAGAGCTTCACAATCATGAATGCATTTTGTCCTCATCATATCCCTAGGAAGATACTAAAATTATTACCCATTTCACAGATGATGAAACTGTGGGCTCAGAGAAGTGGCATCGTTTGCCCAAGACCATGAGGCTAGTGGTCAAGCCTTCCCTGGAGGCTCAATGGTAAAGAATCCACTTGTGATACAAGAGACAGGAGTTTAATCCCTGGGTTGAGAAGATCACCTAGAGAAGGAAATGGCAACCCACTCCAGTATTCTTGCCTGGGAAATCCCAAGGACAGATGAGCCTGGTGGGCTATAGTCCTCAGGGTCACAAGAGTCAGACACGACTTAGTGACTAAACCACTAGGAGGCTAATGGGTGACAGAGCTGGGATGGAAGCCCTGGCAGTCTGGCTCCTAGGCCATTGGTCCAAGCAGGGCTGCTTGTCCTAGAAGACTGTCTTCAGGGCCCCTTCCCTGCGTGCGAGACCCATGAAATCCACCCGCTTGCAGTTGAGGATGGCAAATCCAGTGCACAGGAGAGGGAAAGGCCTTTGAGGGGGCTTCCCCAGTCCTGTGGTCTTGGGCATAACCTCAGCTCCAGTCCTGGTCTGTCCTCTCAGGGCCCTGGAGGTGGAGTTTCCTGAACCCCCTCACTCATTTAGGTTCCCTTCCTTCAACGAGTCCCAAACTCCTCTTTCTGGGTGTTCCCTCTTCGATGTCATCCCCTGATCCCTCCGAACAGGACTTCATTCCGTCAGGTGCAAATGGCACCAGCAGCTGAATGAACTCCACCATCCCGGTCATCCCAAGAGAAGGGAATCTTCCCCTCGGCCAGTGGCTACTGCCACTTTTGCAGAAGGGGCTTTCCTGAGGTGATTCACCCCTCGGTTCAGGAAAGTCAGTCTCAGGCCGTAACTAACTTCCCTGAGGGTGCTGTGGCACTTTGCAGGCAATGGGGAGAGAGGACACTGGCTTTTTCTGAGTCAGGCCAGCTCAGAAGAGGCAGAAGGATAAACATCCATCTCCATCTCGAAGCAAAAGTGGGGCCGTAGCCAGTGGTGGGGGAGCTAATGGGAAACAGCTTGCAGGAGGGAGGGGGACAGAATTCGGGAATGGCCGAGGCTGGCTGCTGAAGAGGGGGCTGGGAGAAGCAGGCTGATTGAGACCAGCTGCCGCTCCTCTGTCTCAGATCTTTGGACTCTGCCCGGGGCGGGCTCTTACCCTATTCTGGATGACTGGGAGCCAACAGAGGCTGCCTGGGGCAGTTGAGTCTTCTCCACCCAGCCCGACTCCTGGAATCCTCAGAAACGAAAGACCGGAGGAAGACTCTCCATCCACCAGCTGGACACCTCCTCCCCATTGCCAGCCCCCACCCTCTGGCGGCTGCTGCCCCGGAAAGGCCTGGAGGAAGAGGCCAAGGAAACAGCCTTGTCCACTCTCCCTTGACCCTACATCCACCCAGCACCAGCATCTGAAGACCCCATGGCCTGGGCCCGCTGGGGTGGCCACCCCTGGCTTGTCCTCCTCTGTGGTATGTGCACCCTGGCCTCCCCGCTCTGGGCTCAGAAAGGGTTGGCATGAAGGCTGGGCCCAGGTTGTCTCTCTTTTCTTGATTCCTCTCTCTGTCTTGAGCAAGAGGAACCCCAGGACAGTCCTGGGGACCCTCAAGACCCATCTCAAGTCTGGTTTGGCCCCTTTCCTTTCCTACCTGTTAAAAAATGATTCTGGCACTTGTTAAAAGAGTAAGGAAGATTTTATTCAAAACTGTTGCAATAAGACTATTGGACTTATAGTCCAACTACCAGACTTCATTGGTGGCTCAGACAGTAAAGCGTCTGCCTATGATGTGGGAGACCTGGGTTCAATCCCTGGGTCGGGAAGATCTCCTGGAGAAAGAAATGGCAACCCACTCCAGTATTCTTGCCTAGAAAATCCCATGGACAGAGGAGCCTGGTAGGCTACAGTCCATGGGGTCACAAAGAGTAGGACACGACTGAGCAACTTCACTTTTACTTTATTGCAATAAGCTAAAAGTTAGTCACTCAGTCGTGTTCAGCTCTTTGCGACCATAGCAAGAATACTGGAGTGGGTAGCCGTTTCCTTCTCCAGGGGTCTTCCCAACCCAGGGGTCAAACCTGGGTGTCCTGCATTGCAGGCGGATTCTTTACTGTCTGAGCCACCAGGGAGGCCCTAAATTGTTAATCGCTCAATCCTGTCTGACTCTTTACGACCCCATGGACTGTAGCCCGCCAGGCTCCTCTGTCCGTGGATTTCTCCCAGCAAGAATACTGCAGTGGGTTGCCATCTTCTTCTCCAGGGGATCTCCCTGACCCAGGGATCAAACCCAAGTCTCCTGAATTGCAGGCAGATTCTTTACCCACTGAGCTAGCAAGGAAACCCTCTACTGCAGTAGGGGCACTGCAATACGGGACAAAGGGCTCAACTCTGAAAACAGTAAAGATGGATGAGAACTTCTTGAGCAGAGTAAGAGGGTCAGTGGATGTAAAACTACCAAGAGGAGACATCAAGTGTGAATTGATTTTTACTAAATTGACTTCATAGAATTCTTGCTAAAGGCGGGGTGATGAGATATCAAGGGTGGGAGAATTTGATCAGATTTCAAGGCTGATAAGATATAAAAGGTGAGTGATTCTCTCTAAAGTGACTTACCAGGATTCTTGCTAAGGCTGGGCATGCAGGCTCAGTAAGGACAGGATGGAGGTGGAACTCCAGACCTAATGGAGAAGACGGCTTGGAGGAACCTAACTACAGTTTGGTCTTCGTCACCATTATGGTGTCCTGTTCATTCTCTTTGTTCACAGTCAAGTGCCCAGCTCAACATCCTCCACATCCACTCCACGCTGACCTTACGAAGGCCTCCTTCCCTTTGCTCTGTGGCAGCAGGTCCCTGCTCATTCATTCAGTACCCAGCTCCTGACACGTCCCCAGTGCCAGGGACCACAGGCTGAAGAGCTGGCCCTTGTGAGCCCAGGTCTCAGACAACAGTAATTGGGGTGTCCAGAGGGACACAGGTTGGCTGTGCTTGCTTCTTATGTAGGTGTTTTAGCCCCACTATTTTGCCAGATCTGCTCCTGTGGAAACAAGTATTCACTTTCTGAAATCAGGGTGGGTCTCATCTCCTCCTTGAGTTTATGTGACTGAGAGAGACAGCCAGGTGTGGCATTGACAGTGTTAGAACCCAGCTGTACTTCTTCTGTACTCAGAAAGGATTCCCCCAAAACATGGGGGGCTGGAGGGAAGGCCTATCAGAGACCACTGGACTTTCAGAGTGTGAAGGCCCAGAGCCTGCAGGAGCTAGCCCAGGACCTGGCACACAGCAGGCACTTAGGAAATGTTTGCTCCACGAATACTGGGCGACTCTTCTTGGAACACACCAAATTTGTGGCAGAGCCTCAAGTAAGTAAATAAGGAAGTGTTAGTCGCTCAGTTGTGCCCGACTCTTTGCAACCCCATGGACTACAGCCCACCAGGCTCCTCTATCCATGAAATTTTCCAGGCAAGGATACTGGAGTGGGTTGCTATTTCCTTCTCCAGGGGATGTTCCCAACCCAGTGATCGAACCTGGGTCTCCTGCACCGCAGGCAGATTGTTTACTGACTGAGCTACAAGGGAAGCCCATGGCAGAGCCTCAAATGGAAACTAAGTCTCCATACATTGTGTCCCTTCTGGGACACCAGCCTTCCATGGTTGGCCCTTTTGTACTCAGATGGCCCAGTTTCAAATTCCTGCTCTGCCACAGACTCACTGGCAAAACTTGGGTGAGTAACTAAACATATCTGGGCTTCGACTTCCTCCTCTGTAGAAAGCAATGATACCCAACTCACAGGGTTGTTGCAAGTATCATATGATATATAGAGTTGGCCAAAAAGTTCGTTCAGGTTTCTGTTATAGCAGATGGGGCTGTAATCTAATACTATATAGAGAAGTAGCAGAGTTCAGTGTCTAGCACACAGTAGGAGCTCTTTAAATGCTAACCCACCTTACCCCACCAGAGGACGATGTCAGCCAGGGATTGCTTGTCTTCTGTGGCCTGGAATGAGCCGCAGTGATTTGGAGTATAAGAAATGGTATAAGTGGGCCTTGAATTTAAGTAAACCCAATATATATATAATTAGATTTATAGAAGAGTAAAGCAAAGGTGGGGTGATTATTTAGCGAGATCCTCTAGAGCATTTAAGGGAAAATCTGATTACAAAAATTTAATTTACACACAACTTTTCCAGTTCGGTAGACCCTGAAAAGACCCAATTAGATTAGAAGGGAAAAATTGATTTAATGAGCACTAAAACCCATCCAAAGGTGGCAATCACTTGTCAATGAAACAGGTTTCTTTGATTGTGACCCAGGGTGCCATGCAGTTCAGCCTGATTTCCTATGAAATGTGATTCTTTTTATCCTCAAGTAGAGTTGGACAGCATCTCAGTGCTACAAAGGATGGCAGCTCTGCCGGGGTTCAGAGGGGGGTTGGGGGAACATGTCCCCATGCTGTCTAGGACCTATATGGTCTCCGAGTGACCCTGGATTTTTCTCCGGTTTCTAGCTTATGCCTGGGGCCACCCAAAGTCACTGGACCAGAGAAAAGATGTGAGAAACTGTTCCATCAGCCCTCCGGTGAGGCCCTCCCTTCGCCCCGCCCCACCGCTCCCACCTTCCTGCCCATCCCCCACGGGCCCAGCTGCTAGCCTCGCCCCCTGCCAGCCTTCCTCCCGATTTCCGGACTCGGGGGCCACAGTTTCTGATTAACCTCCCGCGGGGCGGGCGGCTCATTCTCAGGTGTCTGACATCCGCCCCGTTCCGCCCTCTCAGCCATTCCCGCGGCAGGCGATCGCCTTCCCTCCCGGCCTGGGCCTGGGCAGCCCCTGGGAGAGGGAGGGGGTGGGAGGAGGGGCGGCAAGGAGGCGCGAGGCCCCTAGCTAGCCTAAAGGCTAGGCAGAGGCCAGGAGGATGGGAGGAAAGAAAACAACCGTTCTGGAGGAACAGGGAGGAGGGCGGAAGACCGAGGGCTAGAAGAGCCAGCGGAAGGTCAAGAAAGGGAGGCCTCGGTGAGAAGACCCAGCACATCGGAGCTGAACGGTCGTCAGCTCCTACTGGGAGACCAGAGCAGTTCTTTGCACAGCTAGATGAGAGTGCGAAGAGCTGCCTGGGCAGGAGCAGCCCAGACGTGAGGCTCGCGGGCCTGCCAGCAGGTCACTAGTCTCAAGACACATGGGACACGTGTGCGTGCCGTGCCCGCTGTATGTGACCCGTGGGGCAGGCAGGTCGGTGGGCACTTTAATATTACAACCAACACGGATGTGTCCTTGAGTAGAAGGCAAAACCAAACAGAAACCCCACACTTTTTAAGATCAAATAACCTTTAACAAGGTAGGGCTGCCAGGACAGCCCAATTACATCTGATTTGCCGATAGTGACTCATGTTTTTAATATAAATATGCCCAAATAGTATGTGGGACTTCCTTATACTAAAACATGATTCACTGTTGACCTGAAATTCAAATGTGACTGGGTGAACATCCTGTATGTTTATTTGCTAAACTGGTATCCAAAGAGGGACCATCCCCTGGCCTGGCCCAGTGCCAGGGCTCAGACCCCTACAGTTCTTACCCGCCCCTACCCACCTCAGGTCTCATCACTGTCACGGGAAGTCCCTCTCCAAACTCGTAAACACCTCCATCCAGGCACCTGAATCTAGAATAATCCATAACATCTGCTGCTGCCCCATCTCTGGCCAGGCTGGCCCAGCCTATGCACCCCCAACCCCTACCTAAAGGGAGGCTGGAGGCCCCTGCATCCATCATTTTCTCAAAGCAGTGTGTGTGTGTGTGTGTGTATGTCTTGTTGTCTTCCTGTCACCTGTCAGTACCTTCCAGTTACTGCGGTCAATACCACAGCGCAGCTCACAGCCCTCCGCCAGCAGATGTACTTCCATAATCTCTCTGCCTACATCGTCCCCGACACGGATGCCCACATGGTGAGGGATGACTCCTCCCCCCAACCCCCACCCTCTCTGCTACCCAGGCCACAAACAGGACTGTTGAGACTCAGAAGATGGAAGACAGAGAAAGGGTTTAACAGGCAAAGGAAAAGAAGTGGGGAACTTGGACACAGGTGTTTTAGGGCAACTGAAACAATGTATTCCTTTACATAGGACAGAAGACATTGCCCAATTTTCTTGACCTCAGGCCATGAAACTATAAACAACTTCAGAACAATTTTGATCAGTTCCTAGATGGTGGATCCAGAATGAATGTTTAGGATACCCCTGCCCTAGGAGGTTAGAATATAGGCTGGAAATTGAATTAGAGGAACCTTGAGCTGCCTTCTGGCTCAGCCCTTCCCATCAGTTGATGGATGGAGTGCTGAAATGATCACACATCCAAGAGTATGAGGTACAGGCTGGAAGAGGGGGAGTAGTCAGGGAAGATGCTTGCTTGAACCAGAGCTGCCCACCCATCCCACTCTTGCCCACCCTGGCTCAGCCTCCACCCCATTCACCCTGCCAGCACCAACCCAGTTGGAAGAGAAGGCATTTTTAGTGTCAATACCATTACTTGAATTAGTTTCCCCACCTGCTGAAAAGGGCTAAGAAGCTTGGGCAAGGATCTGAACTTCTCAGAGCCTCAGTTTTCTCTACTGCAAAATGGGAATAATGAGATCTATCTCCAAGAATTATGGGGACCAAAATGCAATAATGTGTAAAGTTCTCTGCAGAAGTTATTTATGATAGACCCATTCTACTGTGCTAGACTGGGGAGGAGGACAACTGCAGGGGAGAACCAGTAGAACAAAAAGGCATGATCCCAACTGTAGAGAATTTGCATCCTGGCTGGGGAGACAAAACTTCTTGGCAAAACAATCCAGGGCAGGACTGTGGGGTTTCGATGCCAAGAAATACAGTTGTTCAAAGGACGGGAAGATCCTGAAAGCTGGGGGAGTTCCAGAGGGCTTCCTGGAAGAGGTGTCCAGTGTGCTCAGGCTTGTAGAACTGATTGATTCTGACTAGACAGAAACAACTGGGATGTGGTTGGGGGCCTTCCAGGTGGGGTGTGACTCCATGAAGGAGACTAATGACAGTGTTGTTGATTTCCTAGAGCGAGTACATTGGTGAATATGACCAGAGGCGTGCATGGATTACGGGCTTTACAGGGTCTGCAGGTAACAGCTATTACCTGCCCCTCATTGCTTCTGTTGGGAGACCAAGAGTGATCAGAGAGGCCCTAGTGTGACTAATTCTTAGCAGCCAGGACCCCAGGATTTAGTGTCCAGAGGCCCCTGCTACTCTCTCTGTCTCCCCTCCATCACTCCTAAAGGGGTCACCAGGGCACATCTTAAAGCCGACCAGCCACACTTCTGCATGAGGCAAATGGCCCTCCTGACTTCTTTCCTGTGCTCACAGCCTCGGCCACAGCCAGGCCCAGCCTCACGCTCCCTGGGCTCCATTTCTGGGTCAGTTGCTACCTCTATATCTAGCCACTGATTTCTTTCATCCGATGGCTCATTTGGGGGCAAAGTTTTAGTTTGCTGGTCCCTTTATGGGCAGCATCACCTCACGTGGTCCAATGAGACACAAACATAGAGACCCTTTCTAGGGTACTGGTTTCGGAATGGGCCTCTCACCCTGATCCTGTCTCCTTGAGTGAAACCTAAGCTTCCCTTGCTGATGCTTAAACATCCCTCCCCTGGGCTTCTAGCTGCCTGACTTGCCTATCACTGGTCCTTCTTCTCTTTGCCAAAGTCACCAGGTTTGGCTTCTTTGTCTGTCCTCAGCAAAGCCCCTGGATTAGTGTCCACATCAGCCTTCCACCCAACACTCTAACATCTCCTGGCTCACTTCCTTCCAAGGGAGGAGAGAAACTCTTTCTAGAGGCCCCTTGTGACACTGTCAGAGACTACCGCATCACGCATGTGCTAACTAAAGCCATGCTCTGCACTGTCCCCCTCCCCTCCGAGAGTCTCTGTTCTGCCCTAGGAGTCGCGGTGGTGACCATGGGAAAAGCCTCTCTCTGGACCGACAGCCGCTACTGGACCCAGGCTGAGCGGCAGATGGACTGCAACTGGGAGCTTCATAAGGAAGGTAGGAGACTCCTGGGGAAGGTACAGGTGAGGGGGTGCCTGCAAGCCCATTCTGGGCTGCTGTGAGGAGCTCGGGAAATTTGGAGCCATCCCTAACCTTTGAGACGGATATCATGGAGGACGGACCTGACAGGACTGTCACAGACAGAAGCCTGGCTGGAGGGCTGTGGTAACCTCAGTGTCCCTTCTTGTCTTTCTCTCAGTTGGCACCACTCCCATCGTCACCTGGCTCCTCACCGAGATTCCTGTTGGAGCACGTGTGGGCGTCGACCCCTTCCTCTTCTCCATCAGTATGTTCTTCCCTCAGTTCCAGTGTGTGTGTACACACCAGCGAGGGAGACTCAGGCCCTCGGGATGTAAAGAAACCCATCCTGGCAGAAGGAGGTGCAGGGGGACTCTAAAAATAGCGTGTTTGAATTTGTGGTTGCAGAGTATTTTGCAACAAGGCTGTATTCCGGGATTGTGTAATGAAAGTACATTTTAAAGAATAAATAGAGTTTTTTAAAAGTCAGGAGTGCAGAGACCCAAACTAGAAGATTCAGGGAGTTGTTAAGACCTAATCAATGAGTAGGCTAAGATGGTCTTCAACCTAGAACCATCCTCTGTACCCTGGAACTCTACTGATCGGGGCACTAGAATCACTTGAGAGCCCTCTTCTGGAAGGCAGCTTGGAAGGGGTGGAGGAGTTGGAAGGGCTTCTGAGTAAAGAAGCACAGTCCCTGGGACTCCTAGTAATTCAGTGGTTAAGACTGCACTTCCACTGCAAGGGGCATGGGTTCAATCCCTGGTCTGGGAACTAAGATCCTGCATGCTGTGTGGCATGGCCAAAAAATAAATAAAAAGAAGCGGCAGCACAGTCCCCTCGTCTCCCCTCTAGGAACATGGCTCCTTGAGCCCTGGTGCCCCCACCACTGGCCAGCCTGCCCCCAAAGGTGGCGTCCTCATGAATATGCAGTGGAAGGCTCCCACTTTAGACCTGGGTTCTCTGCCAGCCTTTCCAGTGGCCTGAACCTCACCGTTCCTTTGGGCTGTGGCATGCAGACAGGACCGAAAAGAGGGCCCCACAGCCATTGACACTGAAAAAGATGAGCTTAGCCAGCTGACTGTGGATAGCATTAGGGTGGACTCAGGACAACTGAGCTTTGAAAAGTGAAGGAAGAAGGTGAAAGGGCAGAGCTCAGAAGGTTCAGACTGCTTGGACAGGCTCTGGCAGCCAGGCTGCAGGAGTGGAATGAGAGACAGAGGGGACAAGAGCTAACTTTGTCCTAGTCACAATTTTTCCTGAAGTCTAAACTCCTTCCTGTCTCTGTAGACTCCTGGGAGAGTTATGACAAGGCCCTACAAGTCTCTGACAGAGAGCTGCTGTCCATCCCCGTCAACCTTGTGGACCTGGTATGGGGGTCAGAGAGGCCTCCAGTGCCAAGTGAGCCCATTTATGCCCTGCAGGAGGCATTCACAGGTAATTTCCTACGCTCGTCCTCTTTCCCAGCTTGAAGCAGCACCGACCCGCAGTGCTGCTCCTTTGGCTGAAAAATTCATCCTAAGAGGTTCCAAAGCAATGGTTTCATGTACACCTTTCATGCAGGTTTCTAGGGCCCCTCTCCTCAGAGAATCTGAATCAGAGGGTCCTCAGACCAT
>SJYT01009614.1:0-40471 GCA_006410635.1 Cephalophus harveyi
TCATGGGGTTGCAAACAGTTGGACATAACAACTGAGCAACAACAACAAAATAAATAAACACAGGATCAATACTGTTGTCAGTTTTCCTGAATAGCAGCAGCTTTCAAACTTCTTTGTTTCAGAACTCTAAAATAGCCTTACAATTATTGAGGATATCAAAGAACTTTATTTTTTGTAAGTTACATCCATACCAAAACTGAGAAATGTTAAAATTCTAATAATTAATTTTAAAATAGCAATCCATTACATCATGTTAGCATGTCTATAAAAATAAATACATTCTCCAAAACAAAAAATAATTATAAGAGTGACACTATTTTACATCCCTTGCAAATCTATCTGGCTTAATAAAAGCAGTTTCTGGTATATCTAAGACAGCAGCTTTTACATTTAGGTGCGTGTGATGTTATTTTGTTGAAATATATGAAAAAATGCTGGTCATACACAAATATGTAGTTGGATACAGAAGGAATATTTAAATGTCTTTTTCAGACAGCTGTGTTTATTCTTCTTTGGTACCATACAAAACTTGCCAAGGAATTGAAGAAGCAATCACACTACATTCTAACAATGGCTATGGTTAAGGGAAATGCCTGGCCCTACAAAAGTGCATAGAGAGAGCCACTAATTAGGATGTGGATATCAGAGAAGACTTCCTTCAAGAAATGATGGATAAGCTGAGGGTTAAAGAAATGTGAGTTAATGAGGGTTAAAGAAAATGTGTTCTGGGAAGGGGAAGTAGTCAAGAAAGGACATGATAAGTTCACTGAATCAGAAAAAACACATAATGATTTTAGTTTAGTGGTTACACTGAATGCTGAGAGGGGATAGAGGAATGTTAGAGGAAGGCCAAAGACAAAATTGAAGAGGTAATCAAGGTCTTGAATATGAACGCAGTTTCTAAGTCAGGCTAATAACTTTGGACTTCTCTATAGAGAGTGAGAATTTACTGAGGGATTTAAGCAGAAGAAGGACAGCTCATGAAAGCTAAAAGTTTAAAGAGAGATAGACAGGTCAGCTGCGTGAGATACAGTTCAGTCATTCAGTTGTGTCCGAATCTTTGCAACCCCATTGACTGCAGAACGCCAGGCTTCCCTATCCATCACCAACTCCCAGAGTTTACTCAAACTCATATCTGTCCAGTTGGTGATGCCATCCAACCATCTCATCTTCTATGGTCCCCTTCTCCTCCCACCTTCAATCTTTCCCAGCATCGGAGTCTTTTCCAATGAGTCAGTTCTTCGCATCGGGTGGCCAAAGTATTGGAGTTTCAGCTTCAACATCCGTCCTTCCGATGAATATTCAAGACTGATTTCCTTTAGGATGGACTGGTTGGATCTCCTTGCAGTCCAAGGGACTCTAGAGTTTTCTCCAACTCCACAGTTCAAAAGCATCAATTCTTCGGCGCTCAGCTTGCTTTATAGTCCAACTCTCACACCCATACATGACCACTGGAAAAACCAAAGATTTGACAAGATGGACCTTTGTTGGCAAAGTAATGTCTCTGCTTTTTAATATGCTGTCTAGGTTGGTTATAACTTTTCTTCCACGGAGTAAGAGTCTTTTAGTTTCATGGCTGCAATCACCATCTGCAGTGATTTTGGAGCCCCAAAAAATAAAGTCAGCCACTGTTTCCCCATCTATTTGCCATGAAGTGATGGGACCAGATGCCATGATCTTAGTTTTCTGAATGTTGAGTTTTAAGCCAACTTTTTCACTCTCCTCTTTGACTTTCATCAAGAGGCTCTTTAGTTCTTCTTTGCTTTCTGCCATACGGGTGGTGTCATCTGCGTATCTGAGGTTATGCATATCTGAGGCATATCTGAGTAGAGAGGACCAATAATAAAGTTTTGAATGCATACACTGATTTTTGGCTACATCAATATTACATTTGACCTAACAGAAAAAAATGGAAGATGATGAAGATACATTACAGTGAGCTAAGGAATGAATGGGAAGTGAAGATGGTGAGAGCAGGCTCAGCTTTTAATAAGCTTATCGGGGAACAAAATGGGCAGTAATTAGAGGTGACAAAAGCAGGAAGAGACTGAGGGTCAGAGGCCTGTATACTGACAAATGTCAAAGTTATGGATCTGGAAAAGAATACAAGACATACCTTGCTTGCAGAGGTATGTCAGATCTGCTCTGATAAAGGTAAAGGTTGATTACAATTTCTGCATTATTTTCTAAATCATTTCCCTTACTATGTTTTAAACAGTTCTGAAATAGGTCATGATAATTTCCTCTTTTTGTTTAGTTGTCATTTACCTCTCAGAACATGAAAAAAATAGATCATGGTTCAAATACAAAATAAATCATTTTAAAAACCCAAATCAATGGTGTCTGAAGTAATGAGCTTATATTTTATGCCAAAATTGGGGAGTATTATTAACTGTCAATTTATTTAAAGGATGAGGTCTAATCCTCATGCATGACATATATCACCTATTTGTTTAAGTCTTCAGCTAATGGGTTTTGGGCTTCTTATATCTGTGGATTTGTAATACATAAACTCAGCTGGTTACAAGTTCCAGAGTAATGGATTTTAGTATCGTTTAAGTGGATAAAAAACACTTGGAGCCAGTTTATCAAATAGGATTAAGAGGTTTTTAAAAACATTACCTTGCCTGAAACTGATGTAAAATTTGATCCATAGTCTGTTTCACAATTTGGGGCTGCTGAAAAGACTTTTTGTCACTGCAAAATCTTCCTGCTAAAACAGTTAGGTGAGGAATTTAAGCTTACTGGCTGAATGATTCTTGATAATCAAATATAGTTGATGAAGTCCACTTGGGTTTATCTGTGGGTAACTCAGGGTCTTGAGGTTGACAATAGTTTATAATAGTCATTTTTCTTCTGTACTTCTCTAGTGTTAACAGATGTGTGTGTGTGTGTGTGTGTGTGTGTGTGTGTGTTTGCCACTCAGTCATGTTCAGCTCTTTGGGACCCATGGACCATAGTCTGCCAGGCTCCTGTGTCCGTGGAATTCTCCAGGCAACTAGGTTGCCATTTCCTTCTCCAGGGGATCATCCCAACCCAGGGATCAAACCTGGGTCTCCTGCATTGCAGGCAGATTCTTTACCACTGAGCCACAGTGTGAACAGATAGATTTATTTCATTTCAGAAATGTTGAAGCTATAATAACTGAAGGGATTGCCATAGAAACAAGATAGGACCATCAATACATCAGGGGTGAGCAAAATATTTCAAAACATTTCAAAGTACTGGTGAAATATTGAAAACAGCCCAAGGCTCATAAAAATTCTTTTTTGTTTTGATCCAGATATTTGTGTTAGTATATGATTAGATATTTTAAAAGGGGGAAAATTGAATTGCATTTCAGTGTTAGACAATAGATTACTTTGATATGTATATGACTTTCTTTGCCAATGTGAATAGTAGCAGACATACAGTGTCAATCTAGAGTAAACCAAAGCAGTGATGGCTTATTTGTATAACACATTCTTCATTGGGGTCATTTGTTCTTAGCAACAAATGATTGTATGAGCTGATACTGAATGTACCTTAAAAAGTGAATAGTTAGCATATAAAAAAACCAGCAGGAACTATATGCTTTTTCAAGATTTGATGAATGGGATCATGGTATTCTTGGATTAATGGTAGTAACACCTTGTATTTGGTAGGTATTTAGTATGGGTGTTATTTAAACTCGTAATTATATATTTCAGACTATTTGTTTTTAAACTTTTGATTTGCTGATGAAACTCATCACTCACTGCCATGGCCTCCACTTATCAATGGCCAGAAACGGGAGAAAAAAATCATCATGTAATTATAATACTAACCATAGAATACTTAATATTAGTTCAATATCTAAAATGCTCAGCTAACAATGATGGAAATATCTGTCTTCTGAAAAGATTTACATTCCCTGAAAAGATTTACTTCCCAGGCTTCCATGTTGGAGGAGATAACCATTATATTCTAATCTCTATTTCTTTCATGTGAGGTAATTTTTGTGTCGATAGTACAAAATACGTTAAGTCCCTTTTGCAGACGTGTATCTTCCTGGCTCACACCCGTATTCAAACTCTGGAAACTTCAGTTTAGTGGGCAATATATGTCTCCCCATTTGTAAGCACTCTCAGTTCAGTGCAGTTCACTTGCTCAGTCATGTCCTATTCTTTGTGACCCCATGGACTGCAGCACGCCAGGCTTCCCTGTCTATCACCAACTCCCAGTTTCCTCAAATTCATGTCCATCAGGTCAGTGATGCTATCCAACCATCTCATCCTCTGTTGTCCCCTTGTCCTCCCACCTTCAACCTTTCCCAGCATCAGGGTCTTTTTCAATGAGTCAGTTCTTCGCATCAGGTGGCCAAAGTATTGGAGTTTCAGCTTCAACATCAGTCCTTCCAATGAATATTCAGGACTGATTTCCTTTAGAATAGACTGGTTGGATCTCCTTGTAATCCAAGGGACTCTCAAGAGTCTTCTCCAACACCACAGTTCAAAAGCATCAATTCTTTGGTGCTCAGCTTTCTTCACAGNAAAGTATTGGAGTTTCAGCTTCAACATCAGTCCTTCCAATGAATATTCAGGACTGATTTCCTTTAGAATAGACTGGTTGGATCTCCTTGTAATCCAAGGGACTCTCAAGAGTCTTCTCCAACACCACAGTTCAAAAGCATCAATTCTTTGGTGCTCAGCTTTCTTCACAGTCCAACTTTCACATCCATACATGACCACTGGAAAAACCATAGCCTTGACTAGAGGAAACTTTGTTGGCAAAGTAATGTCTCTACTTTTTAATATGCTGTCTGGGTTGGCCATAACTTTCCTTCCAAAGAGTAAGCGTCTTTTAATTTCATGGCTGTAGTCACTATCTGCAGTAATTTTGGAGCCCCCAATAATAAAGTCAGCCACTGTTTCCCCATCTATTTGCCATGAAGCAATGGGACCAGATGCCATGATCTTAGTTTTCTGAATGTTGAGCTTTAAGTCAACTTTTTCACTCTACTCTTTCACTTTCATCAAGAGGCTTTTTAGTTCCTCTTCACTTTCTACCATAAGGGTGGTTATGCATATCTGAGGTTATTGATATTTCTCCTGGCAATCTTGATTCCAGTTTGTGCTTCATCCAGCCCAGCATTTCTCATGATGTACTCTGCATAGAAGTTAAATAAGCAGGGTGACAATATACAGCCTTGACGTACTCCTTTTCCTATTTGGAACCAGTCTGTTGTTCCATGTCCAGTTCTAACTGCTGCTTCCTGACCTGCATGCAGATTTCTCAAGAGGCAGGTCAGGTGGTCTGTTATTCCCATCTCTAAGAATTTTCCACAGTTTGTGGTGATCCACATAACCAATAGAGTGTAAGCACCCTATTCCTTGGGAAATAATAAGATTTTAATAACTGCAATCAGGAATACTGTAGTCTCTATATGACTGGACCCAAACGCACAACCTCACAGCAACTTTGGACCATAACTCAGTATTTCTCTTCATTCTTCAAAATAGTTTCCCAAATGTATTAGTAAGAATAAGAAATTTTGCTTTTGGACTTCCCTGGTGTCCAGTGGTTAAGAATTGGCCTACCAATGCAGGGAAAAGGGGTTTGATCCCTATTCCAGGAATATTCAAGATGCCATGGGGCAAATAAGCAAATGCACCACAGCTACTGAATCCCACGTGCCTAGAGCCCAAGCTCCACAAGAGAAGCCACCGCCATGAGAAATCCACACACCAACCCTAGAGAAAGCCTGTGCACAGCAACGAAGACATAGCACAGCCAAAAGTAAATATATCAAAGTTTTTTAGAAGAAATTTTATGTTTTGCTTGAAAAGCAAGTTAGTTATTTTACATCACATGTTACATAAAATCACCCAATAAATCCCACCTAGACATCTTTATTCTTCTTTCATCTTTATCTTTACTTCATTGTTATTCCATCATCCATGCATCACTATGTCGTCTCTGCTTTTTATTCCTTGATCCTCTCCTTCTAGCTTCTACTTCCCTCCACCCATCATCTAAAACTGCGTTGATCTATAGGATAACCACTAACTGTACATGGCCATTTAAATTTGTTTTATTAGATTAAATTAAGAAGAATTCAGTTTCTTAAGTACACTAGCCACAGTTTAAGTGCTCAGTAGCCTTGTGTGGCCAGTGGCTATCATATTGGAAAGCACAGATAGAGAACATTCCCTTTATTGTAAAAATTTTTATTGGCCAGTGTGAATCTAAAGCAATTAAACTCAGATCCAAGCTCAATACTTCATTTTCAAAAAGAAAAAAAAAAAAATAGAAGAAGAAAGTGGAGAGAAGGAGGATGAGGAAGAAGAATCAATGTTGCTCACATACCCTTCTCTTGGTAGGAAGTAGTTCAAGAGTTCCTCAATCCAGCAGGAACTTGACAGCAATTTAGTCCCAAATCTACTTTCTTCTCTTCTAGGAGAGAAAAGAGACACAAAGAGTGTAGGGAGGAAAAGTCTACAAGCTGCCTCTTCAACGAAACTAGGGGAGAGAATATTTGAAAACTCCAAATTGTATTTGTGAGCAAAAGCAAATAAAATTGGCAAAATCTGCAAGGAAAACTATAGAAGCATGACAGGTAAAAAAGAGAGGATAAAGGTGGACTCCCTGGGCCAGATCTCGAAATGAACAGCAAGCGTTAACTTCTAGAGAGGAAAGCCCCATCTCAAACAGGAGCTACTGCAGTAAGGCAGATTTCCAATGGGGCACAATTACTGTGGCTGCTGTGACATAAGGTAATGAAAGTCCCCAGGGATCCTGGCAGTGGCAGATCTAAAAAAGCACCATCTTTCAAAGAGAGGACACTTTGGAAGAAAGGGCCTGTGCTCTTGATAGCAGCGTTCAGTGAAGGGTTCATGGTCTCAGGCTAGGTCTGAAAGGCAGATGCATGGCTGCGCAGGGGGATCATGTTTAATCAAATATTCCAACTCTTTTGCCCCACTTTCTTGGATAATTCCTACCTACACCTCAATTAAAGAGTCCTGATAATACCTTCTTGAAAAATTCAATTCATTCAAATCTGAGTAAAAACAACAGTAACAAAATAAACAAGCATCCTGCTTCAGGTTGAATTTTGTCTCCCAAAAAGATAAGTTGAAATGCTAACTGCTACTGCTGCTAAGTCACTTCAGTCGTGTCCGACTCTGTGTGACCCCATAGACGGCAGCCCACCAGGCTCCCCCGTTCCTGGAATTCTCCAGGCAAGAACACTGGAGTGGGTTTCCATTTCCTTCTTCAATGCATGAAAGTGAAAAGTGAAAGGGAAATCACTCATTTGTGTCCGACTCTTTGCGACCCCATGGACCGCAGCCTACCAGGCTCCTCCATCCATGGGATTTTCCAGGCAACAGTACTGGAGTGGTGTGCCATCGCCTTCTCCAATGCTAACCGCTACTACCTCCAAATATGACCTTTCTGCAGATGTAATTAAGATGTTAAGATGAAGTTATATTGGAGTGAGGTGCACTCAATGCAATATGACTTGTGACCTTATAATAAGAGACACAGAGACACCAAAAGAGAAGGCCCTGTGATGATGGAGGCAGTGACAAGTATTGCAGCTGTAAATCAAGAGATATTAAAGATTCCCAGCAAACCACTAAAAGCAAAAGATTCTTATCTACAGTTTCCAGAGGGAACATGGCCAATCTGATATTTTGGACTTCTAGTCTCCAGAACTATGAGACAATAAACTGTTACTTTAAGCCATCTACTTTGTGGTACTTTTCTATGGCAGCCCTAGGAAATTAATACAAGCTTCTCAAAGATGCTATAAAAACAGGGAATGCTTTATTCTGAAAGAAAATTCCCTAGTAAAAAATGTTGCCTCAGAAAAATAATATCACAACGCAATCTTTCTATTAAATAAGTATTTATAGCCATGAAGGAAAATACAAGGGTTCAGGAAGATATGCCTGGAGAAGAAAAGCTGGATGTCTAGACATATGGTGATAAAGTGAAAAACTGATAAAATTTGGGGAAAATGGAAGAAAAAGAATTATTTTGGAAACAAAACTGCAAGATCACAAGATATAGTAAAACCAAAGAAAGCAAAATAAGAGATCCATGTGAGAAAATGAAATGAAATTAAAATGAACAGAAATAAAGATATGAAAAGGACAGAAGAGAATATGATACATAAAAGATAGAAAAAATACATAAAATATTCACAGAATTGTAACCCCAAAGAAAGCCAAAACAATGGAAGAAAATGGATATTTTAAAAATTTAATTCAAGAAAACTTTCTTAAATAAAGAAATTGTGAAAGTGAAAAGTGAAAGTCACTAAGTCGTGTCTGACTCTTTGTGACCCAATGGCCTATAACCATCCATGGAATTCTCTTGGCCAGAATACTGGAGTGGGTAACCATTCCCTTCTCCAGGGAATCTTCCCAGCCCAGGTCTCCCACATGGCAGGTGGATTCTCCACCAGCTGAGCCACAAGGGAAGCCCAAGAATACTGGAGTGGGTAGCCTATCCCTTCTCCAGTAGATCTTCCCGACCCAGGAATTGAAGCAGGGTCTCCTGCATTGCAGGCAAATTCTTTACCAAGTGAGCTATCAGGGAAGCCCTTAAAGAACTTGTATCTTCTACCTCCTAATGAGGAAGAAACCACCAGCAAAGGGAAACACTATAACACAGACTCGTCAAGACTGAAGCAGAATTTTTTAAAAGTACTAAGAAAAGGTTTAAGATAAAGAATCTTTGGGCAGCAGGGAAAAGGTAATTTTAAGTGAAAGAAAATCAAGCCTATTTCAGACTTCCCTTGGCAATTTTCTACCCGAAGATAGTGAAGAAACACTTGCAGGGAAAGAAACTATGAGCCAAGGTTTTTATACCTAGTCAGACTGTCCCTTAAGTATAGAGCTATAGAAAAACGTTATTTTTTTCAAGCATATCTGCACAAACTCATAGAACATCATTCATACAAGCCTCCCTTAAGAATACAATTACTAGAAAAGACCCAACTAACTAAAATATGATAGGAAAATAGCAGAAAAACAGCAGGTGGTAACATTTTAATATACTTAAGATGCATTTAAGATAAAAACAGTTAAAGGATATAAAATAAAAAGAGATATATATAATACATAATATAATATATATTATATATAATATAATATATACACAATATACATAATACATAATATAATACATATAATACATAATGCATACATATAATTTGAAAAAGTATAAGTAGCATTTTAAAAGGGAGAAAATGGTTTAAATAGACCAAGCTCACCGTTACTTTTCTCAAAAAAGCTAAATATTAAATTATTTACAATTGGCAAATCACATAAATTTGAAGACTTTGCCGACTGCCTATCTAGATAAACTCTACTGGTCTGTGGAATGATGGAGTGACTTTCAGGTTGTTAGGCAGGTCTTGATCTGTAGATAACTACTAAACAAAATAAGTATTAAAATGGGGACAGTTTATGTATCAGAAATGGTATAATATGTCATTTATTGAACCTGCACCTCTCTGGTCCTGCAATAACTGGCTTTCTAATCTTAGTTCTTCCCCTATGCTCTCTTTTTCTCCTTTTCTATCTCTTTCCCTCTCCCCTTCCACTTCCCTTCCTCCTCCTTTCTCTTTCTTTTCTACATAAACTACTGCAAATTGACACTGTGCATATCAGTCTGAGGTCAGAATATTTCAAGTAAAACTACTTATACTGTGGTTGTATAAGTGGTCATCTAGGAAGACAATGCAATCTAAGTGATCACAGCAAAAATTGGCAAATAGAAAGGGAATGTATTAGAATAGCTCACAGAATCTGAACAAAAGTAAAGAACCAGGCTACGGAGGATAAAAGTCAGCTCAGGGGAGTCTAAGATGCAGGAACTGATGAAAAGCCTTTTCAGATGCTACTCTTGAGGAGAATGAGCTCTAACTTTCTGAAGCATTTTTTCACTTTGAACAGTTTAATTTATACTGCAAACTTAATGCTTTAGTTGCAAATTAAATTTTAAACTTTTCATCTTATATTGGAGTATAGCTGATTAATAATGTTATGACAGTTTCAAGTACATAGCAAAATGACTCAGCCATAGACATATATCTATTCTCCTCTAAATTCCTGTCCCATCCAGGCTGCTACATAACTTCGAGCAGAGTTCCCTGTGCTATAAAGGAGATTTTTATCGGTTATCCATTTTTAAGAATATAGCACTGTGTACATGTCAATCCCAATCTTCCTAAGCATTCTTGATGCTCTGCTTAAAAGTAAAATCCAAAGAAACTATATGGATTGCACGTTTTAACATTTTATTGTATCCAATAGAAAAATATAGCAGGCCTACAGGGAAGAAAATTAACCAGAAAAAAGTAGAATGAATTGAATTCAGAGCAACAAAAGCAGTGAACGTCCACTAGAAAAGTCATGATCTTTGTGCCTATGCTGGTAGGTTAGAAGAAGGGGTTCAAAACAAGTCATTCAAATCTCAGAGGTGTTAGAAAAGCTAAGAGGCAGAGAAGAACTGAAGAATACTCAAGAGTCAGAAGCAATTTATAGGAACTCTTTCTGCTCATCCCTTCCTCCTGTTCACATCTCTTTTCCCATACTCCTTCATCCCATGGAACTTATTCTGTACTCTTGCTTGTTAGTATTTTTCTCCCTCTGGCATGGCTCCTGCCAAAGACATAAAACTGTTCTAGTTGTATCCACCTCTCTGGAATTCTGAGACAACCTTTCCTCCAAGAGAAGGTGTGTGAAATTTCCTATCTTCTCCATAGCACTAACTGAATTAGCAGTAGATGCCTATCAAAATCATTTCAGTACCCCTCTGTCAAATCTGTGCCCACTGGATGGCTGCTTTGGAACTTTCAGCTCAAAGAGCTGGTTTAAGATTATGAAAATGTATTTGATCTCCTTAAGTCAGGTCTGCTCTGAAGAACCACTGGTGATTGGGAAGATATTGCCTAACCCAGAAACAGTTTGTCCAAGGCCAATAAGTTGGCAGCAGATTTTCGTGAGTTTTGCAATTGTGTACAAAGTTTTATTTTCTGATTTGATATTGTAAAGATTCCATCTGCAGTTTGGGGCAGTTTGGAATGCACTGGGAAAATCTTAGGGAATAGTCATATCTTTCTTAGGTGGGTTTTTATTTTTGTTATGGTGCCATCTGGAATTAAAAACAAAACAAAAACAACAAAAAAGCATGAGAACCACTACATAACCCATCTGCTAGTGAAGGCCTTTGGCTATTTCTTTCCATATCTATTGCCAAGGGAGGTCCCCAAGACATTATAATTCCATGTTTAGGATTCCAAATCCCAGCCTTTTAAACAGCAGCAAAACAGCAGCAGTGGAAACACAATAACAGATACTTGTCATTTTTGTACATTCAAATATTTTTATGTTTATAAGAAGTTCATTTTGAGATAAACATGAAGATGAAAGAGCATAGTGGCATTTTAATCACTCTGAAGCAGGAAAAAAGATAACTATTTTCTGGCATGGAAACTTTCTACTTTTAGTAAGAAAAGAGTGAGAGCAGGCAGAGAACACTGTCAGCTCCACCAGGTTCAACTCATTCTTGAAACCAAACAAAAATAGCCTCTCACAGTTCCCATTGTTCTGCAGCTGTTGGCTTTAAAACCTTGTTGTCTCCTTCCTTGTGACTAATCATCGTGGTTGCCTGGTTTCCTTTCTTGATTTCCTACCAGAAGTTGTGATGTGGCACAGGAAGAGAGGGCAACCCCCCAGCATTTCTTTCCAGGCCTTGTGAACACGTCGTCCTGAAGCACTTGTCATTTTCCTCAGATCCTTGAATTTCTCGATCTGCCTGGACTCAGAGACTGTGTTTGTGAGCAGGTATGTTTTAGCCATTTGATAAGGGAGCATATAAGTGGCTTCTTGTTTTGAAGAACTCAAAAGTTATGAATCTGGAATGTGTGCACAAGTCTTAGGCCTAAGGTATTTTCCTCTTGGAGAATCTCACTCTACTTCTTGCTCCTTTATTGAAGAGTCCCAGATTACTGAAAATATAGTCTGCTTCTGAGTTTAGCAATTACTGAGTCTCATCATGTGTATTAACTGAATCCTTTCTATTTAAAGTTGAATGTTAAACTTCTAGCAACTTAAATCTTCAGAACATCGACATGAACTACAAAGTGAGTTGTAGAAACTTCATGTACTAAGGCCCAAACACTCCTCCCATAGAAAAAATTTTTAATTGAGGACACTGCCTGGTATATAGTAAACACTACATAAATGTTTGTGTTTATTATCAAAATTTATCTAATATTTTACATATAAATCTAGTAAACTTAGCTATGTTTATCAGGAAATAAGAAAAAGATGATCAAAAAGTATTTTTTAATGATGTCAAAAGGTAATAACAAAATGAGAATGTTGTGAAAATTTATATCTGGCATCTATCTATAAAAATGAGACAGAAAATTTAAAAATACAGCTGCAGTAACTGACCCATTTAAACTGCCAAAGGCTCTGAAATACATTAGATTATTTTTAGAGACACTACCCCAGTGATTACAGCAACCCCCTTAAGTCATCAAGGGAAATACAATTAGGTTTTTCTCTATTCTAAGAATGCAAAGCAAGGTAGAATAAATATAAATAAATAACCAATAAAGTTCAAAAGAGGCATGCTGCTGCTAAGTCACTTCAGTCATGTCCGACTCTGTGTGACCCCATAGACGGCAGCCCACCAGGCTCCCCTGTCCCTGGGATTCTCCAGGCAAGAATACTGAAGTGGGTTGCCATTCCCTTCTCCAATGCATGAAAGTGAAAAGTGAAAGGGAAGTCTCTCAGTCGTATCCGACTCTTCGCGACCCCATGGACTGCAGCCTACCAGGCTTCTCCATCCATGGGATTTTCCAGGCAAGAGTACTGGAGTGGGGTGCCATCACCTTCTCCGCAAAAGAGGCATACTGAAGCACTAAATGGGATTTTCATCAACTACCTTGGAAAATCTACCAAAATAGGGTAGCTCATTCATCAACAATTTTATTTTATTTTATTTATTTTATTTTTTAAGTAACTCTAATCTGTGTGTGTGTGTTGTTTTGATTTTTGATTTTTTATTTTTTTCCAGATTTTCAAGCTGGTTTTATTTTTTTATTTTATTTTTTTACTTTACAGAATGGAACAAAATAGAAAGCCCAGAGATAAATCCACACACCTATGGACACCTTATCTTCCACAAAGGAAGCAAGAATATACAATGGAGAAAAGACAATCTCTTTAACAAGTGGTGCTGGGAAAACTGGTCAACCACTTGTAAAAGAATGAAACTAGAACACTTTCTAACACCATACACAAAAATAAACTCAAAATGGATTAAAGATCTAAATGTAAAACCAGAAACTATAAAACTCCTAGAGGAGAACATAGGCAAAACACTCTCCAACATAAATCACAGCAGGATCCTCTATGACCCACCTCCCAGAATATTGGAAATAAAAGCAAAAATAAATGAATGGAACCTAATTAAAATTAAAAGCTTCTGCACAACAAAGGAAACTATAAGCAAGGTGAAAAGACAGCCTTCAGAATGGGAGAAAATAATAGCAAACAAAGCAACTGATAAAGAATTAATCTCAAAAATATACAAGCAACTCCTACAGCTCAATTCATCAACAATTTTAGTTCTCAAGGTGGCCTTGATAATTACTCCGATGCTGTAAAATTTGAAGAAAGTCCATCACACAGCCATGCCATCTGTGGGCATGGCTTAAAGACTGAGGTGAACTCCACAGTCCTCTACCCAGGCTGAACCATGACTGGCTCCCTTTAGAAAAGAGCTGTACAATGGTTAGGAAGCCTCCGGCTTGCCTTTCGGAAGAATGCTGCCTTTTTGCTCAGAGTGAGTCATCAAGATCTATTTGCAACCGCCTAATTGGTGTGTATCCTGGCATTGGTTCCCCGAGTTGGCCGAGGCAGCCTCACTCAGACTCATGATTCACAGTGCCCTTCAGTTCTCCTGCCCACTTGTGTTTGCTACAGGCTCTCCTCAGGTCACCACACATTTTTTCCTCCTCCATCATCAGCAAAACCACTCCCTGCCACACTGCCCCTCACACATACAGTTTGTTTATTTACATGCCTTTGTTCCCAAAGTGGTCTCTCTCTTTTTACTCTTCCCAGACAGCTACCAGGACATATGCTCCTAGCTCAGTAGCTCTCAACTTGGGCCAGTTTTCTCTAAAAGCAATTTATAACTGTCATAACTTGGAGAGTGGTACTACCAGCAGGTGGCAGCTGGGCCAGAGTACCGCTAAACATCCTACAATCACATGCCAGTCCTCCACCACAAAAGAGCTCCCAATCCAAAAAGCCAGCAGGGTCAAGATTGGGAGACCCTGCAATCTCACAGATCTTCAAGTCTGAGTTCAAATCTTAGTTCCTCTGAAAATTTGCCTATCCTGTACTCCTCACTGGATGAGTGGGTAAACTCTCCCTACTCTTGTCCCTTTTAGTCCTTGATTCAATGTTCTTTCTTTGGGGTCCCATACTATAGCAAAATTGCCTTTGAATAAATCCTTTTCACCAGCTGAGCAGGAGGCGGGGTTGGGGGGTGGTGAGGGGGAAGGAGTGTCTTTTTTGTCCAATTGTGACCAGCACTCAAACCAATATCAGGTTTATTGTATTTTTTTTTTTTCAGTGTTTGAATAATTGAGTGAAAAGGGAATAATTTTACTTTAAGTTTTATGCCTTTGTTTTTCTGCTAATTATTTGGCAGCATTAAAGACATCTTGCTGATCCTCTTGAGAATCTTTAAATATAGAGTAAGCCATCCTCATCTTCTTACATTTCATTATGTCTCTGTTCTCAAGTGTCTCAGTATCTTTGATGATAATCAAATAGTACATTGTAACAGTACATTGATTGCTAACAGTGGATCCCATCTTTTACTGCTAATAATCTGCATTGGAAGTATTTTATATTTAAGAGGACAATCACTGAAGTCACACTGCTTGTGTTTTAGTCTCTAAGCTGTGTCCAACTCTTCTGAGACCCCATGGACTGTAACCCACTAGGCCACTCTATACATGGGATTCTCCAGACAAAAATACTGGAGTAGGTTGCTGTTTCTTTCTCCAGAAGTCACACTGTCTGTGTTCAAATCTAGGATCTGACACCTACCACCTATGTGACCTTGAACAAACTGCTTAAAATCTCTCAGCCTCAATTTTCTGTCTGATAAACTGTGGTGATTATAGCACAAAGCTCATAGATTTGTTATGATGATTAGCATTTGTAAAATGCTTAGGACAGCACCTGGCATCTAACAAAAGCTATACAAGTGGTTGTTTAAAATGTAGGACAATCTGGTATCAACCCCTGCTGCTTTTCATGAATGCATCAAGCCAGGTAAATACATCTCATTCTAACATGTTACTGTGATCTGATGCATTCCTCAGTAACATGCTAGAATGAGATGTATTACCTGGTTTCATACATTCCTAAAGAAAAATGGACGGAACCATGCTGAAAGATAAGAAAATTCACAATTTGCCCATTATATGTCCTGGTCAGACCAAAACAACCCTTCAGAACTCATCAAGCTCTTCTGCGGGCAGGTGAAGGAAGGTCTTACCATCTCAACACAGATACAAAACCGCTGATCATCTATAGTTGCCACTGCTGTTGCATTCTAATTTTTCTGCTTCAAACAGTGGCATTTTAATCATTCTGCCCATAGCAACTAATGTCCTTTAAATTAGCATTAAAAATTCATTCTTTTGGTTTATCCTTCCTGAATCAAGCTAATTAACTATCAGCTGAGAGCCCTTTAAATTATAATCTGAATATGTTACATTTTCTAATTTATAATGCCTCATCTAGGCAAATTGAAAATTCAAAAAGGAATGAATTAATTAACGTTAATTAAAGAGTGCAGCATGGAGCAAAGATGCCAGGTCAATCTTTGGAGTGTTCATAGAAAGACATTGTTGGGACTAAGTTGACCCTTTGCAGCATACAACTTCAGAGAAAAGACTTTGCTGTGTTGAGTCTGTAAAGAAGGTGAAAAGGAAGCACAGATCAGACTAGAAGTAGCACTAAAGACAGACAGCATATACCTGTATGTTATATATATTATATATGTAGTATTACAGAATCTCTGTAATAAGAAACCAAACAACCTCTGATATTTTTTATCTTTTTCCAAAAATTTCCTTTTATATCTTTAATCAACAAATATTTTCCAAATGCTTCTGATATACAAGGTTTCATTAGACACTGGGCGAATGCAAAGATAGGAGGGTCATCATCCACAGAACTTATAGAGGAGCACTATCCAATTTCTGTGATGATGAAGACATTCTTTATCTGCACCATGCAATACAGTTGTTACATGTATATACTCAGCACTGGAAACGTGGTTTGTGTGGTTGAGGAATTAAATTTTTAATTTAGTTTAATTTTAGTTGTGATATAAAACACCACGTGTGGCTACCATATTGGATATTTCAGGTCTAGAAGGTGAGAGATACCGCATACTGCTTATTTTTGTTCCTTAAAGATTTCCAAAGTTTGTTAGCCAACCTTTCTCTCATGCCATGCCATTGAACTCTTATCTCTCTCTCTCTGGCATATGCTTCTCTGCACACACACACCTCTTTGTTTTCTATTCATCAACATAAACTCATTGTCTTCAGGGTTGTAATGATTATCTTGGAGAGACAAAGCATATCAGAGTTTCTAGAATGAAGATGAGAAAACAGCTGCATAATAGACATTGTAATTTTACAAGAAAATGGAAAATACTTATATCCAAACTGTAAGAAAGTAAATTGTAGAGGGAGTATGGGGGAATACAAATGATTCTCAACGGAAACCAGTACTTGTTCCCAAGGGGGAGTATCAGAAGAGAGGCGCTATGAGATTTTTATGTTGAACTAATTGGCATTTGGGTTTATACACTTTAAGAGGTACTACCTTAACTTTCAAAGAGTTAAAACACATTGTTACTAGAGTGCTAAGGATTCTTTTTACCCTTTAAGCTAGCATGCACATAACCATTATCTCAAGGGACTTCAGAAACTTACTGAGTGTTCTGGGGACCAATTGCTGGGTGGTCCCATGGTTCTCCAGAGTTCACAGAGTTGCCAACATAATTACTATTCGTGTATAGTGGGCAATATAATTTGGATTTTATTGATACCTTAATATTTTTAAATGAAAACAAAGGTGCTAGGAATATAGTTATGAAAAACTGGTTTTGTCCATAGTTTAACAAACCAGTGTGAGTAAACAAAATACATTCAAAGTACAATAACAGTGGGACAAATATTTAAAAGTTTTCTTTTTCCCAAATTCAAATCTATAATTCAATAGGAATTTGATGAGTAAGAGCCAATTCCATGAAGGTTGGTAAACTTAATTCATTTTTCAAGTCATTTTATACTCATCAAAAATGGATTTCAGATTTGATTATCTTTTTTGAGTCATTAAATTATGCCCTTTTTTTCACCCCATCTTTTTGTGCTTGACTTGAATAATACCAATATTGCCACCTATAGGTCAAAATGATTTTTTTTCTTTTTTGGTGGGTTTTTATTGTTGTTGTTGTTGTTGTTGGTTTGTTTCTCAAGACAAAAATGAGGAAAAACTAAAACCCTTAGAGACTGGATCATTCTGGACAGTTGAGTCTGACAACTTAGGATCCAGGCCTTACCCACTTTTTTCCTTTTTTTAAAAAAAAAGTAATTGAGGACAGAAAACTAATTTCTCAGCTACTGCACTGAAAATAGTTAACATTTTTTGATGACTAAGAAGAGTAGTCATCAGTATGAATTATTCTTGTTTATTTGGTTCTAAGTAAATTCATCTCAGACTACTGCATCCTTTGCATATTTCACTCAATAGAATATTGTCTGGACCACCCATTCACTTCTCATTGCCATCAATATATATTCCCATTTGGCAATTTCCACTCTTTCAGATGTTGATCCCAGTTTTGGTAAGTAGAAACCAAACAACAACCCTAGTTAGTGTTGCTGGAAAAATAAGGATAATTTGGGTGTGAGTTTGTAACTAAAGAAATCTTATTTTATGAATTTTGTGGCCCTAACTTTTTTCTCCTGAGATCAATTTTCATAACTTGCTTCTTGATACACAGATATATTCCTAACGGGTGAGATTACTGAATAAGAGTTCAGATAGGTGACTCATTAATTCTAATTATTTCTAAGACATTATGTCTAAGATTGCTCCCATTAATTAGCTTTATTTTTATTTTCATATGTGATAATTCTTTATACTTGAAATAAAGTGTCAATTTTTAATAAAATATCTTTATGATGTTAAAAGTATTTGAAAATCTGTTACCTTCCCTAAGACTTCCAATACCAGTTTCAGTATGCCATGTAACAGTTACTAAAAATGGTATATGTTTCTCCAAATTAGCAAAATATATTATTCTGAGCAAGAATTAATGAACTTTAATCAACCTTGTAGTATATAGAACATTATTTTTTAGTTTTTAATGTACTGCACTCATAGATAAGTCATATTTGGAAGGCTTTTAAAAACTAAATAACTCCCAAACTTTTAACTTAGAAGTACCATATTTAGGTGATTTGGGTAAAGCCTTGGACAATATTTCAACACTTCAGAGACATTCGAAGTAGACGTTGTACTCTATCTTCTACTACTGTGGAGTTTAACATTCAACAATAGCATTCTAATTTATAATTTTTCTGGGGAAAACAATTCCAGATAGACATCCATGATCTATTTTGGAAAAATTGCTTATTATATTTCTATATAAAATATTTGATTTTTATTATATTTAAAGAAAATTTCAGATACGCAACTCATAAATTAAAATTAGTTAAATTGGAAGAACTGCTGAGAAAGTATACTATCCGGTCTATCATGAAAAGACTGCTATACAGTGTTTCCCCAGAAACCCTGTGAAGAAGAAAATTCCAGAGTATTTGGGAATACTCACTGAATTTGGGAAGCACCTCATAACAGGCTTCCCTCATAGCTCAGTTGGTAAAGAATCCACCTGCAATGCAGGAGACCCTGGTTTGGTTACTGGGTCAGGAAGATGGGCTGGAGAAGGGATAAGCTACCTACTCCAGTATTCTTGGGTTTCACTTGTGGCTCATCTGGTAAAGAATCTGCCTGCAATGCAGGAGACCTAGGTTCGATCCCTGGGTTGGGAAAATCCCCTGGAGAAGGAAAAGGCTACCCACTCCAGTATTCTGGCCTGGAGAATTCCATGAACTATATAGTCCAAGGGGTTGCAAAGAGTCAGACATGACTGAGTGACTTTCACTTCATATTATAACCCTTTCTTAGAAATTAAAAATTTACTTTACAGTGTTAAATACTAACAATGACACAATGTATATGCCAGTTTCTGACCCAAATTTACTGAACCTTGGAATTCACTATATTTGATTACATATTCTGGTCAGCACTGGGCTACTCACAGATATTTGCTTCTCTCCTTTTTCAAGGCCAAGGTAGATTTCAACTTCTTTACTTCTTTTAAAATCTGAAATCATAGAATCATCTGTATCTGTCCAGGTAAGTGCTGCAATCATCACCAATGTCATTTCTGGGCATAGCTTTAAGGGCCACAGTAGAATCTGCCACACCCCCTTTCCCTGCAAACATATGTCATGGTGGAATCTGGGTCAGCCTGTGTCAAGGAAAGACTATAAGCCCCCTACTACCCACAAGAGGTGAAGAGTGAGCAAGAAATACTTTTTGTTAGGGTTTAAGCCTTTGAGATCTGAGAAATCTGAGGGCTGTTTGTTATGTTTGTATAATTTAGCTCATTGTGAATAATACATTGGACTGTGCAGCCAAAAACTTTAGAGCATCAAATGATTTTTAAGATTCCCAAGACGAACCATAGCTCCAGAAATGAATTTTAATGAAGTTCTATAGTAGCTTTGCCTTCTTTAAAAATCTTAGATATTTCAATAAAGGAAAGTGAATGCATTTAAAATGTTCATTTAGTAAAACTGTGATCAAACCAGATGACCTCAGTTCATGGTTGGACTACAATCTCTGAAACTCTTACAAGCACAAAACAGAGTTTAGTAATTATCCACTCTATTGGCTTACCTCCCCAACAGCATTTCTTTCTGCATACTATTTCTACCAAAGCAACTTCATATCATTCCTGCTTCTCCCATAGGATTAAAAATTCCTACAGTATAAGCCAACCTATGAACCTGATGAAAAGGCTGATTTAAAGTTGTTATTGTTTTTCCTGAAACTACTTTCCCTGTTTGCTTTCTGAACATTAATAAAAAAGACTCAGTTCAGTTCAGTTCAGTCGCTCAGTCGTGTCCGACTCTTTGCGACCCCATGAATCGCAGCACGCCAGGCGTCCCTGTTCATCACCATCTCTCGGAGTTCACTCAGACTCACATCCATTGAGTCAGTGATGCCATCCAGCCATCTCATCCTCGGTCGTCCCCTTCTTCTCCTGCCCCCAATCCGTCCCAGCTTGGTGTTCCAGTCCCAAATGGAGTTCAAATTTCTCTACTAAATAAACTAGAAATAAAAGAACTTTTTAAATTGCAGACTGGAGGAGGGACAATTGATATTATGTATAAGGATATAAAACAGCTAACTTTTCCTTCCAGGAAGCAGGTTTCTAAATAAAATTTAACAATACCAGTTTACACTTAGGTTTGATACTGAGCTTTTCTAAAACGATTATAAGAGAAAACTCAACATGAAATAATCTCTCACTTGTGAGAAACACATTTCTGTGGACTTTTCAACTACACTAGTCTCTAGTCCCTATTCTTTTTTCCCCTAAGAATCCTCGAAAAACTAAACCACTGAGATAGTTTAGATCTAACTAAAAAGAATAAGAGCTTATTTTCTGCTAAAGTAGTAAAGTGCTTCCTTGATTTTTTCAGCTTCTCAGTAGAAATATTAATTTCTTTATCTTCTAGAATTTGCTTATTCCTTCATTTAATTACCACATAGTGAGTATTCACTATGGACTAGTTACTGGGTATCACAAAGAAAGTAGTCAATATATCTCCTCTGCCTTTGAATCAGATTCAAAATCTTGAACTTGACTCTCTAATATGTAACCACTAATTATGTGTAGCCATTTAAATTAAGTTAATTAAAATGAAAATTTACTCAGTTACATTAAAACCTATTTGAAGTGTTCAGTAACCACACATAGTTAGTGGCTACACATTAGACATTATAGATCCACCATCACACAAGGCTTTATGGAACACTGTCGATCTGGAACATTAACCTCATCATAGAAAGTTCTATTAGATAGTATATGGTCTAAATAATAAAACTGACATGTTTGTAAATAATAATATAGTGATGACAGTCTTATATGAGAAGCACATAGTGTCAGGCATATATAACTTTAATGGGGAGATTAGTGAAATACAAAGACGATTAGGTAGAAAACAGCCAGTATAAAAGAAGGGTCATTTGAGACAGAAATGTCAGCATGTTTTAAGGCTCATGTGTTTGACATAATGTGTATTTTGGAACTAGGAGGAAATTTAACATATCTAGAAGGAAAGCTATGATCAACCTAGATAGCATATTCAAAAGCAGAGACATTATTTTGCCGACTAAGGTCCGTCTAGTCAAGGCTATGGTTTTTCCTGTAGTCATGTATGGATATGAGAGTTGGACTGTGAAGAAGGCTGACCACTGAAGAATTGATGCTTTTGAACTGTGGTGTTGGAGAAGACTCTTGAGAGTCCCTTGGACTGCAAGGAGATCCAACCAGTCCATTCTGAAGGAGATCAACCCTGGGATTTCTTTGGAAGGAATGATGCTAAAGCTGAAACTCCAGTACTTTGGCCACCTCATGTGAAGAGTTGGCTCATTGGAAAAGACTCTGATGCTGGGAGGGATTGGGGGCAGGAGGAGAAGGGGACGACAGAAGATGAGATGGCTGGATGGCATCACTGACTCGATGGACGTGAGTCTGGGTGAACTCTGGGAGTTGGTGATGGACAGGGAGGCCTGGAGTCCTGTGATTCATGGGGTTGCGAAGAGTCAGACATGACTGAGCGACTGAACTGAACTGAACTGACTGAGAATGTAGTATGGACAGAGGGGGACAGTATGAGATGAAGCTGTAAGCTTTATCCCAGGTCAGACCTTGAAGGGTTTGTGTGTTATATTAAAAGTTATCCATTTGAATTTCAAGGAAAGTCAAAACATATTTTAAGCAGAAGTATAGCATGGTCATATACTTTTTTAGAAATATAATTTAAAATTTCCCAAAGATGAGTTAGTAAATTGAGGGCAACTTCTAAATCAAATATGTGGGAAAGACAGAAAAGAGAAGATCAAATAAACCAAACCAAAATCCTAGATTTTTTTTTAATATATACAGTTTTGTGAAATAAAATTAAAAAAAAAAAAAACAGAAAAAAAATTAGTGTGATTGAAGCCATTGGTCTATATGTCTTCATATTCATAAGTGCTCCAAGTCAGGTAAGGACCACATCTAGATTTACTGCCTGAAGCTCAAGATGAGTAAAAATATCAAGCTATTTCTTGAGTAGATTTTAAATACTCCTAATATCATGCAGGAAATAAATAACCAAAACAAATGGAATAATAACTTTGAATTTCTAAAGGAAAATAACTATCAACTTAGAATCACAAACCCAGTTATACTGTCATTTAAAACTCAAGGCAGTACAACTCAGCAGTTGATCACTGAGCTCATGGACAGATGAAGAACACAACTAGCCTCATGAATTAATGTAAATTACAGGATACATTGATCACCAACGCTTCGTGCACACCTGAAGTCTTAGATTCTTCCCAAAGCTATGCTAAAAAAAAAAAAAAATCAAGGAAAATAAAGATATTTTCAGATATTAAAATAAATCAAGAGATTTACCACCTGTAGTCCCTTATTAAAAAATTTATTAAGAGATGCACTTAAGTAAAAAACAAGCATCAAAACCAGAGGGAAATCATAATATATAAGAAACAATGTTGTCCACAGAAATTTAAAAATAGCTTAGTAACAGTAACTATTAATTGGAAAAATAAATTTTAAAAAATGCTGTAAAACTTATTTTAAACTTTAAAAGCATAATATCCAATATTTCATGTTAAAAATAAAATTAAGGACTTCTAGTTTCTGGTCTGGCATGTAAAGAGCTTAGAAGTCATCACACCACCCTAACAACAATCAAAAAACTGAAAAAATTCAAAATCAACAAGTTTTCTTAGATCCATCAGAAAACTGAGGTCAAAGGGAAAACCAATGCACCAAAAACATGAGAGACACAAGTTCACAACTTGAAGGTTCATATGTAAGGGATTTACTATACATAAAAACTTATCACTTTACCATTTGCCAGCAATGTGAAATTAAAAAATACAACAGTACTTGCCATTCAAAAAAATGAAATACTTAGGTATGAGTCTAACAAAATATGTACAAGCTCTATATGAGTAAAACTATGAAACTTTTATAAAAGAAATTAAAGAGGAACAAAATAAGTGGAAAGATAGATCATGCTCATGGATAAAAAGACAACATTGTCAAGATGTCAGTTTTCTTAATAAAAAAAAAAAATACAATGCAATTCCAATCAAAATCCATTATGTTATGGATATCAACAAACTAACTCCAAAATTTATATGGAGAGTCAAAACGTCCATAATAACCAACATAACATTAAAGAAGAAGAAGAGCAAGGTTTGAGGACTGACACTTCCCAACTTAATAAGAGACTTACAAAGCAGCACTGGTCAAGGTAGCACGGTGCCTTGAAAGAACAGACAGATCAGTGGAGCAGAACAGAGTCCAGAATCAGAGCCACACAACTTGGTCAAGTGACGTTGACAAAGGAGCAGAGGCAATACAGTGGAGAAAGTCTAACCCTTCCAACAAATGCTGGTGAAAGAACTGGATGTCCACATGCAAGAGAAAAAAGATGAATCTCTCATCAGGTGAGAGACACGGATGTCATATCTTTCTAACTCACAGAATTCAGTGTAAAATACAGAATCATAAAACTCTTAGAAGATAACATAAAAGATCTAGATAACATTACATTTGGCAATGACTTTTCAGAAATAACACTGCTGCTGCTGCTGCTGCTGCTGCTGCTGCTGCTGCTAAGTCGCTTCAGTCGTGTCCGACTCTGTGCGACCCCACAGATGGCAGCCCACTGGGCTCCCCCGTCCCTGGGATTCTCCAGGCAAGAACACTGGAGTGGGTTGCCATTTCCTTCTCCAATGCATGAAAGGGAAAAGTGAAAGTAAAGTCGCTCAGTCGTGTCTGACTCAACAACCCCGTGGACTGCAGCCTACCAGGCTCCTCCGTCCATGGGAGTTTCCAGACAAGAGTACTGGAGTGGGATGCCACTGCCTTCTCCGAGAAACAACACTAAAGGCACAATTTATAAAAGAAATAATTGGTAAGCTAAATGTCATTGAAACATACATGTATATGTATAACTGAATCATTCTGTTGCACACCTGAAATAACACAACATTGTTAATCAACTATACAACAATATATAATAAAGATTTTTTTTTAAAAAAAGCACTCCTGCTCCATGAAATATACTGTAAAAAAAAATGAAAAGACAGCCACAGACTTGGAGGAAATATTTGCAAAAGACATACCTAATAAAGAATTTGTAACCAAACTATAAAAAGAATTCATACATCTCAGTAATAAGAAAAGAAACATCCTGACCAAAGAATGGGCCAAAGACACCAGAAAAGATAAACAGATGCCAAATAACTTGAAAAGATGCTCAGCCTCATATGTCATTGTGGAATTGCAAATTGAAACAATAATGAGATACCACTACACACCTATTAGAATGGTCAAAATCCAAAGCACTGGAGACACCAAGAGCTGACAAGGATGTGGAACAGGAGGCATGCTCATGCATCATTCGTGTGATGGCGGCACAACCACTTTGGAAGTTCTAAAGACTATATTACCTGGGACAGTGTGACCGTGGTAGAGTGACAGACTAGGAAAACTGATGTAATATCATAGAAAATCCAGGAATATAACCACATGAATAAGAAAATCTGACATATGTTCAAGAAGGCAATAATTAATAAGGAGTGGATAAGCTATTTAATAAGTGGTGATAAGGCAACTGATTGTCCAAATGAAAAATAAAATAAAACCAAATCATTACACAATATACTAAATTTAATTCTACTTGTCCTTGTAAATGTACTTTAAGATAACAAGTAAATTTCTTAATCAAGACACAAAAGTACAAATCCAAGAATTTAAGATTAATAAAGTTAATCACATTAAAATGATAAACACATAAAATAGAGGCTGTTATAAACAAAGTTAGAAGACAAAACACTGTGAAAAGATTCTTGCAATGCATGTAACTGGCAAAAGATGAGAATTCCTGTAGCTCCTACAAAGAAAAGAATTTCTACAAACTTCACTCATCTGGTGAGAAAAAATGGCAAAGAATGTAAACAGGCTCTTTACAGAAGATAAAGCCCAAATTTCCAATAAAGAAATGCAAATATAACATTTTCAAAATTTTTCAAGCAAGACCATTCTGAGATATTGAGATATCTGAAGAAATAAATTTATTTAGCCACACTGGAGAATAAATCTTCACTTAATTTGTTGCAAATGTGCTTGCCTTCAGTCCAGCAATAACACTTTCAAAATCGTAAAGAAACTCATATATATATGCAAGGAATATGCACACCAGTGTTCATTATGAGATTATCTATAATAGCAAATGTTTTAAAACAATTAAATGCCCATGATGGTGGATAAATATGTTATGGTATATTCACAAAATGATATTCAAGGGAATTCTATATGTCCAATCAACGAAATGAATGTTGTCATAAAGAACACATACTAGGTTGGTGTGAACATAATTGCAGGTTAGATAGTGAATTTTAAATCATTATAACTAGGCTCATCTTTATTAACCAAAATAGGACCCATTACAATCAACACATTTTTGTCAATGAGAAATGTTTTTTTATTCCTGTAGAGTAAAAATCCATGCTCCGGGATTTGACAAACTCTTAGAATGCATTTTCTGTTGGTTGCGGAAGTGCTTTGCTTACAAAAAGTGGAGATGCTTGAAGAAGTGGTAGTTAGTTGGCAAGACATCAGGTGAATATGGTGGATGAGGCAAAATGTCATAGCCCAAACTGTTCAACGTTTGAAGCTTTGGTTGTGCCAAGGGCAGTCAGGTGTTGTGGAGAAGAACTGGGCCCATTTTGTTGACCAATGCTGGTTGCAGGCATTGCAGTGTTCACTGCATCATCTCATTGATTTGCTGAGCATACTTCTCAGATGTAATGGTTTTGCCAGGATGCAGAAAGCTGTACTGGATCAGACGGTCAGCAGATCACCCAATAGTAACCATGACCTTTTTTTTGGTGCAAGTTAGGCTTTGGGAGCTTCTCAGCCCAACCACTGAACTAGTCATTGCCAGTTGTTATATAAAATCCACTTATCATCACACATCACAAACCAACTAAGAAATGGTTTGTTGTTGTTGTGTAGAGTAAGAAAAGACAACGCTTCAAAATGACCGTTTTTTGTTTTTTTTTTTAATTTGCAGTCAGTTCGTGAGGCAATCACTTACTGAGCTTTTTCACCTTTCCAATTTGCTTCAAATGCTGAATGACTATAGAATGGTCAGTGTTGAGTTTTGGGGCAACTTCTTGTGTAGTTGTAAGAGGATCAGCTTCAGTGATTGCTCTCAGTTTGTCAGTGTCAACTTCCAATGGCTGGCCTCCTCTTCAAGGCTCTCATCTCCTTTGTAAAACTATATGTTCCTTAGCAATTCCTAGGCCAAAGGCATTGTTGCGAGTTGTCTCTGCTATTTAATCACCCATTTTGAACTCGAAAATGAAAATTGCTCAGGTTTGCTTTTTGTCTAACATCACTTCCATAGTCTAAAATACATATAAAATAAACAGTAATAAGTCACTAGGGAAAAAAATCATAAAGTGAGGAATGTTCATTGAAATGATGTATAATATAACCACATTTAAGAATGTATTCCAATATCAAAGGCAGATTTCAACAATGCAAAAATTGCGATTACTTTTGCACCAACCTAATAAAACTGTCCCTTGGCAGCTAGAACTGAGACTATAAATAATGAGATATCAATAGTAAGTCAATAAAACCCTCAAACTTGCTGATAACATCTGCACTTGTGATATTTGGAATGTGCTTTTCCAAGGGCACCTGTCAACATGTCAGAAAGAATAAAGTAAATGTCAGGTCAGCTTCCGGATCTCTGGTATAAATGCTCCAGATTAAGGCATGATTGCTAATTAAAGAGTTTAGTTCTTGCATTGCCTTCTTTAAACCTTGACTTTACTGTTTATTTAAAGTTCCAACTCATTATGTCCCTTATGCCACCAAATGTCTTCTTTCTTAATACAATTAAGCATAGACAATATAACTCCTATTCACTGAATTACTGCCCTATAAGACTTTGTTGGTCCTATTGTTGATTCTAACACTGGAGTAAGGAAGTGTACTCATGAAGGAATATAAAAGACTTTGTTCCCCTTATAGTTGTTTCTTTCCCTGGGAGAGGATTTACATCACACAGCTGACTTGCATTCATTCCTAAATTTAAACACAGATAAGCATGTGTGTGTGTGTGTGTGCCTAAAAGAAAATAGCTTGCTTTCTTTCCATTGGGAATAAATAATCTTAAAACTGTACCCAAGAACATTAACTACAAATTATAACAGTTATTCCCTTTTTCTTTCTTTCTCATTCAGGCTTTCTATCTCTCTGTCTTTGTCTCTGTCTCTCTTTAGTACTGTCAGCCTCCTGTTTTGACTTTGTTAAATTAGCATCTTTTGAGTGGAAATGGAGTGCCACATGGTGACCTGGGGTTCAACAGCAAACCACAAGAGAAATTAAAATAGTTGAAGCACCTGCTTAGTTGCTCAGTCGTGTCCGACTCTTTGTGACCCCCTGGACTGTGGCGCACCAGGCTCCTCTGTCCATGGGGATTCTCCAGGCAAGAATACTGGAGTGGGTTGCATGCCCTCCTCCAGGGGATCTTCCCAACCCAGGGGTTGAACCCCAGACTCCTGCATTGTAGGTGGATTCTTTACCATCTGAGGAGCCACCAGAGAAGCGCAAGAATACTGGAATGGTTAGCCTATCCCTTCTCCAGAAGATCTTCCCGGCCCAGGAATTGAACTGGGGTCTCCTGCATTTCAGGCAGATTCCTTACCAGCTGAGCTACCCAGTTGAAGCCCAGAGGTATGTTAATCACAGGTCCTGGAGGAGGGAGGTCAAGATAGAGTGCAAAGAAAAGAGGCAGGACCTGAAGCACAAGCCTATATTAGGGTCCATGGGTGCAGTGTTTTGGGATCCCCAGGCTGGGGCCAGGCTGCTCAATTTAAATAAAAATAGTGGGGTTTTGGTAAGCCACAAATGAGTGAGGTCTTATAAGGGGCCCATAAGGAATACAGACACTGAGAGGCTTTGGAGATTGTTGATCACAAGGACTGTTGCAGGAGTCATATTAGGAACTTACATCTGCTCATGACTGTGAGCTGTTCTAGGGCATGTTCTTGCATGAGGGATGAGTGTCAGCCTAAAGTCCCTGTAGGCTAGAATCCAGTCATATAGCTCCAACCTAACTACAACAGAGGCTGTGGAATATGGCCTTTCTATGTGTCCTAACCTGACTCTTGAGAAATCTGTATGCAGGTCAGGAAGCAACAGTTAGAACTGGACATGGAACAACAGACTGGTTCCAAAGAGGAAAAGGAGTACGTCAAGGCTGTATATTGTCACCCTGCTTATTTAACTTATATGCAGAATACATCATGAGAAACGCTGGGCTGGAAGAAACACAAGCTGGAATCAAGATTGCCAGGAGAAATAACAATAACCTCAGATATGCAGATGACACCACCCTTATGCAGAAAGTGAAGAGGAGCTAAAAAGCCTCTTGATGAAAGTGAAAGAGGAGAGTGAAAAAGTTGGCTTAAAGCTCAACATTCAGAAAATGAAGATCATGGCATCTGGTTCCATCACTTCATGGGAAATAGGTGGGGAAACAGTGTCAGACTTTATTTTTGTGGGCTCCAAAATCCCTGCAGCTGGTGACTGCAGCCATGAAATTAAAAGATGATTACTCCTTGGAAGAAAAGTTATGACCAACCTAGATAGCATTTTCAAAAGCAGAGACATTACTTTGCCGACTAAGGTCCGTCTAGTCAAGGCTATGGTTTTTCCTGTGGTCATGTATGGATGTGAGAGTTGGACTGTGAAGAAAGCTGAGCACCGAAGAATTGATGCTTTTGAACTGTGGTGTTGGAGAAGACTCTTGAGAGTCCCTTGAACTGCAAGGAGATCCAACCAGTCCATTCTGAAGGAGATCAACCCTGGGTGTTCTTTGGAAGGAATGAAGCTAAAGCTGAAACTCCAGTACTTTGGGCACCTCATGCGAAGAGTTGACTCATTGGAAAAGACTCTGATGCTGGGAGGGATTGGGGGCAGGAGGAGAAGGGGACGACAGAGGATGAGATGGCTGGATGGCATCACTGACTTGATGGACATGAGTCTGAGTGAACTCTGGAGTTGGTGATGAACAGGGACGCCTGGCGTGCTGTGACTCATGGGGTCACAAAGAGTCGGACACGACTGAGCGACTGAACTGAACTGAACTGAGCTCTTGTTTGAGAGGTCAGAGATCATTCATGGGTGAACAAATGTAAAGAGATACTTCACATTTTGTGATTGTGACAGGGAAACTACATGTCAGGGTCTCTGTCTTGCTGATCGAACCTAGTTGACTTGGACTTTAGACCTTGCTGAGGTTCTAGGAACCAGGTTTGGATAAGTCAGGGAAATGGACCTCTAAATATAGGGAGAAAGACAGAGGGTGATGCCATTGGATGTATAGAGGATTTGGAAAAGATTCTTGGAAGAAATGGACACCAAGTGAGGAGGATGTCTTCGATGGGATAGCCACATTTGAGTGGTTAGGTAAGGAGTGTGCATTTTCTTCACCCTGTTAACCAAGTTTTGGTCTCACTTTCAAGTAGGTGTACTTGGGAAACCCTCAGAGTACTTACTTTACAAACGGTTTACTAGCTCATTAGTAAGACCTGAATCTGGGTTTCCCTTTGAATGAACAAGAAGACTTCCTATTGCTCCTGGTATCCAGGGCAAGATGTAGACCTTGGTGAAACATGGTCGTCTTTGGAATATCTAAGCTGATTTTCTCAGGTCAGTTTTCTCTTGCATCTGGTTGGTTTGCCTTTGGTAGCTTATAAGGCCCATATGCAGACTGATCCACTTCTTATCATGCCATTGCTCAAAGAACTTGGATTCAGGTTCACAAAGGTAATTATTGAAGTGAAAAATAGAGACAAAAATAATTAAACTAATACATTTTTCACTTTTTTTTCCCCCAGAACATTGTTTTAAATGTTAAAAGGAATTAACACTGCCTATGAATACAATGGCTTTCCAGGTGGTGCCAGAGGTAAAGAATCCACCTGCCAATACAGGAGACACAGAGACATGGGTTTGATCCCTGGGTCGGCAAGATCACCTGAAGAAGGAAATGGCAACCCACTCCAGTATTCTTGCCTAGAAAATTCTATGGACAGAGGAGCACGGTGGGCTACAATCCATGAGGTTGCAAAGAGTTGGACACGAGTGAGCATGCACACATGAATACAAGAAAAGTTTTTCTATCAACTTAATTAGTGATTGAACATGAAAAATGCACTAGGCTCTATCAAGAGCAATTAATATAGACTTAACTAATGTTTATTTATTTTGGGGATTATTCAGTTAGTGTTCCAGTACACTCCTCTAGCAGGCACTTATGAACTACTTTAACTAGACTCATTATATTTCCATTCAACTCTTTTAATATAATTTACTATTATTTTTCTTTAATTGCATATATACGTTGGTAAATAACCAAATGCCGCCATGATATCCTTAAAAATCTCAAATATAGGTTCCCCAATTTTCTACTTGTATGTTCACCATTCACACTGAAATGTGAGAGAAAAAGAAAAGAAAAAAATGGACTTAAATGCCATGAACTTAAATTTGTTCTAAGCTTTTGGAGAAAAGACATAAATTGCTAAGGAGGAACTTTAAAGACAAACTGAAAAACACTCTATTTCATTGTAACATGCTTCATTTCATGGGTTTTTAAACTTAACCACAGCAATATGTACTCACGGTGGCAGAGACGTTCCACAATTGTTTGCACAATTCCACTCAGGCAAACTGGGTCAGGCAAGGAGGCATGATTGAAATGACAAATCATCTGCGTTCTCTTTCAATTCTTCCTCCTCTCTAGCTAGTCATCCCTAACCTATTATTTAAGGCCACCGCAAACCCTGCTTCTTTTGTACAAATTTTCTTCTTTGGGAACCCCCTGCTTTTTCCTAACCTGTTTGCTTTTACTGTTGGTACCTGTAGTTAGCACATTACGTGGTAGAAAATTTTATGCCATATTTTTTCTCCATTGTACCATGTAACAAATTATTTTCTTTCAGATATGACATCACTTAAATTGAAAAGAAAAGCAAGGGGAGCAGGCATGTTGTCAAGAACTCAATACTAAATAGTTATAGGTTAAGGTGGTTAAGTCTTTCTATTTTTTTGCTTTCTAGGATCATTTCTTTCTCAGATGTAACTACCTCAACTCAACGTTTTCACATGTATGCCTTCAAGCTTCTGTGCCTTTTCCATTGTGCCTTTTCACTTCAGGCCATTCAGCCTGGAATGTGTTCTCACATTCTTTGCCCATCTTCAAGACTCTTGAAAGTGGCACACTCTAGAGCCTTCCTTGGTGTGCCTGGTCAGTGCTTTTTTCTTTGTACTCCCTGGATATGCTTCTTAGACTACTGTTTAATGCTCATTTCATTCTATCCTGTTGTGCAATAAACTCTTCTGCTCTTATGAACTTCACTATAGAATGACATTCCTTCCTTGAGGGAAGGTGCCTATTTTATGCATCTTTGTACCACTTGCAAAATCAAAACTCCACTCTTACTATATACTGAAGTCAATGAACTGAATATATATGACAGAGTACATCCATTATCTGTTTTATGAGGTTTTTTCAAAGTCAGACTATCAACATCTTTAGGGCAGAGGCTGAGACTTTTTGCTTTTGTAATACAACAGAAAATGAAGTTAGTTAAAATATTACAATCTCATCTTCCTGTATGTTTCACTTTAAAAAAACTCTTTAATTTACAAAAACTCGTTTGGATATCACAATATCCTATATCAGCAGGCTATAATGGTCTAAAGAAAAAAAAAGTGCATGGTCTTTTCCATGGTCTTAGAGTTAGCCAGACCTGAATTTGAATTCCTTCTCCAGTATCTACAGGCTATGAGATCTTTAAATTCTCTATAAGCTGCATTTTTCTCATATTAAGACTAACAAGTAATTTTACAGAATTGTTGGGAGGAAAGTGTGATATATGATGTAAAGACATATGATACATATTTGACACTGAATATAAGTGAAGATTTCCCTTCCCATCATGCTCCCTAGGAAACAGAGCTTTAGATGGGCTAAAGGATTGTCCAAAACCACACAACTGGCAAAGGATTAAAAATAGTAACAAAACTAGGAGTGGAATCAAGGCCTCCTGAATCTAGGTGTATGCACATACCTGTTCCTTTGTGCTTAAAATCTGGGCTGAGATTGCAGATTCCTGCAGGAAGCCGGAAACTACTCACTTGCTATCATGCTGTTACCACGCAAACTCCATAACCTAAGATACCACTGCAAAATTTCTGCTTCCTGGTATAATGAGGAAACTGAGGTCCACGGAAGTTAAGTGCCTCGACCAACCATATGGCTCTCTGGGGGCCATGTCCACCTTGCTGTCATCACTCTTGTCTCATGTGACTGAGACATTGTGGTTGAATCTGGATGGACCCTGGATGGAGCAGACAGGCACAGCTGCAGGATGGCAGCATGAAGCCTGGCTCCAGAGCATCACACAGAAAAACAGAAACTTGGTGTTTCTTTGGCAAGCTAGACTCAGACCACTATGATAAGAAGGAGAAGGAAGATTAAGATGGCCAGGAGAGAGAAGACTCAGAGGACAGTGAGGACGTGGATGAGATGAATGATTCCAATGAGTGGCCTAATGATGGAGAATCATTGAGATGGACACGGAAAGCAACAGAAAGAATTAGGACCAGTGGATGACCATAGTAGACAGAGCAGGGTAGCCCCAGGAAGGTTCCACACCAGCCAATCTGCTCTATACCTGCTGCAGAACCAGCTGATGGTTGTATAGGAAAAAGAAAAACAAAACACAGGGAACTTCTCTGGAAGTCCACTGGTTAAGGCTCTGGGCTTTTGACACAGGAAGCATGGGTTCAATCCCTGACTGGGAAACTAACATCCCACATGTTGTGCAGCTTGATCAAAACAAACGAAAACAATACCCAAATAAACAGTTAAAAAAAAATACAATTAAAAAACCCCCAAAACAGCAAGAAAGACTTCTGCTCACCTGACCTATAGGTGAGGAAATGTCATACTCAAGCCATCTCCAAGTAAGGAAATGCAAATAATAAAATTGTGGGTAATTTATTAAATTTCAGAGATGTGTCTGTTGCTGATGAGTGAGTATCTAGCTAACACAAATTGGTTAAAATCATACATTCAGTAATTGAAATTATTACCCATGAAGTGGAAGCGGGAGAAAAAGATACTAACCTGTAATGCTTTCCACTTCATCCCAACACGTTCTTTCTGCCAACTGCATTCCCTCTTCCTCCCTTGCTAAGATTTGTACAAATTAAGTTGGAAAAAAAGAAACGTGGCATGTGTATAGTTAAGCAAGAAGTGTGTTTAGTTTTAAAAAATTAACCCTCATATGCATTCAACAACGATCCTCTAGGACAAGGAGCCTGGAAACCATTTTGGATGATTGTACTTATGATTTCATGGAAACTGTCAGAAGTAAATAAATAGGAAATTTAAAGGGCTTGGAACTCCTGTGATGTCACAGAAATGTTTGCTGAAAGGATTTCAGGAGATAAAATTCAAAGCAATTTCTGAAATTTCTGTGCTTTAGATCAGAGCTTTTCAAATTTCTAAGGTGGATATGAATTGCCTGGGGATCTTGTTTCAAAATCAAGATCCTGATTTTGTAGATTCCCAGGAAGTCACGAGTTTTCCCTTCTCTAACAAGCTCCCAGGTGTGCTGATGTTGCTGGCCTTCAGACCTCACTTTGAGCAACATGGCTTTAGACCATGTTGACCATTTATAGGTTACTGAAACACTGAGATCCTTTAAATAGTTGCTAATATTTGTATTTTGAAAATAGTGGTTTATCTGGATTAATAATGATATAAAAACAAGTCATGAGTCAAAACTGAACTCCAGGTTGAGCTTGAGTCATAGTGACGTCAGCTTTAGAATTTGTTTTAATCCATATGAAGATAAGCCTACATTGTTTTTTGTGTCTGTAAGTGCTGAATTATTCATATGAATGCTTCAGAGCAGCCTTCTATAAATCAAACGGTGAGAACTGAACTGGGAATTGTAATGGTGAGAAATTTTGAGCTCCTAACCTGATTTACCTGGGCATTCTCTCAGTTATCTTTCTCCTGTTCTGACCCAATCATTCCTGGTGATTTAACAGCACCTAAATATAGCCCCAGAGACTCTTTCATGGCAGTGTGTGATCTTTAAGCTCTGTGATTTTAAAGCCTTGATAGAGTTAAAATTGAAATCTTGAAGTGCCATATCAGAGACCTTCTAGAGAATGTTTGAGTTGGTTCATCCAAATGCTTTCACTTGGTTAACAAAGTTGGCCTAATATGACTCTTCTGGAAACAGTTATTTGTGATAAAAGCATCTGATTTGACTTATTTTACATAAATATTTTGTTGTATTGTTTAATGATAATGCAATGTTCTCCCCACTCCTTCTCAGGACAACTTGGTTTGTGTAAGGATTAAAATATTTTATATGGATGATAATCATTTATTTATGCTGATTTTCTATTGATTAATGGATCCTTAATGTTAGAGACTAGGAATCTGACCAAGAATCCTAATGCATTGATTAGAGGAGTGAGAAGTTGAGCACATTGAAAGATGTAAAGCTCTAAAAGTAAGTTGAAATAATCATCAATATGACTCAAGTGGTATTATGATGATAAAACAAAAAGTTGGCCTTTGATTATGCTTTTTCTTATCTGCCTCACAAGGCTGCTGTGAGGAAAAATAGGAAAGTGTCTTTGAAAGTTATCTGTAAAGTCTAAATGGCATCTCTGCCTTTACTAGCAATCTGTTTTACATAAGATCACCACACGAACCTTCTTAAAGCATCAGTTTGATGACTTAGTTTCCCAGTCCAAATGCCTTCAACTGCTCATTCCAATGTCCTCCTGATGAATCGGTTTTGGCTTCCCTTGGCTTTTAAGAAGCATCATGCTGCCATTCTAGTCTTCCAGTTATTTTGCTATTCTAACCTTATATTCCAATGCTACGGGATCATGTCAGATATTCTCTGAGTTCCTGGACCAAATTTTCCATTGTCTCCTGGACATTTCCATTTGGTTGTCCCATAGTGACCCTAATTCCAAACGTGTCCCAAACTAAGATCATAACCGTTCCTTATATATTTTCCATTATCCATTTAGTTGCCTAAACCATAAAGTGGGGAGTTTGGGTTTCTGTTTCTTAGCTACACCTATCTCACAAGCCCACTGTCAATTAGTAATGGGAAATTTTGCTTTACCCGCCCTTCTCTCACAGGCAAGCCTCTCACATCCATTAACTCTACCAGATATTTTTTCAGAGACAATATCCTGTAGTTCTTTTAGTGAACAAATATTGATAAATCACCTGCCATGTGTTTATTGTTGCATAAGTTTTACATTGTTGCTATATTACCGCAAATTTGGTGTATGGAAACATTATTTTACTTTTGGAAGTTAGAAGTCCGATGTGGATCTCACTGGGCTCAAATCAAGGTGTGGGCAGAACTATGTTTCTCCTGAAGTCTCTGAATTTCTTCTGAATTTCAAAATTCATAACACAGTAACATATACAAAGTAACTTTTGCCATATTAGGTAACATATGAATAGGATGTGGAGGTGTTTGCTGGAGACAGAGGTGGTTAGGTGAACATTATTCTGCCCATCCAAAGCAGTGTGAACACAAGAGTCAATAGGATGATATAATCCCTGTCCTCAAAGAGTCAAAGCAGTGAAATGAGTGGGTAGCTATTTTATATATATTCTGTAATTATTGCTGTGTAATTATAATAAATATAAATATAATTATATATATTATATATATAATAACATATAGTATATATAAATATATAATTATATAAATACTATTATATAACTATAATAAAAATTTCTTTGGGAATCAGGGAAGGCTTTGGAATGAAGTGATATCTAAGACATATGATTAAAACTCTCTTTGAGGTTTTTGTTACATTTTAGGAGGGAGAATAATGGCATCAAAATAAGTTTGGTGCAGCAATTAAGATGTTAATGATATCAATATGATTCTCTCACTTTTACAGTGGTCACCAGACTGGCTTAATATAGACATTAGTTCTACTGCAAAGATACAAATATGGGTACTGTATGTATGTACTATATTTATACACATAATCTTTAAATATATATATAATATACCATTTAACAGATAACATCAGCTATAGAACCAACACATAAATGCAAGGCACTTTTCTACGGGCAGAGTGGAATAGCAAATCAGGCAAAATTCTTCTGTCTAGGAATTCATACTTCAGAAGGGATACAGGACATGGGCATACATATTTACAAAAATATGAGGCAGAAAGAACTGACTGTCATAAGAAAGATACAGATACAGCATTGCGTATATAGAGCTGGAAGGTGAATACTTCCAACTTAAAGAAACCAAGGAAGCAACTTGCCTCGTGATCCAGTGATTAAGAATCTGCCTTGCAATGCAGGGGCCCCGGGTTCAATCACTGGTCAGGGAACTAGATCCCACACACTGCAACCAAGGATCTTGTGTGCTGCATCTAAGACCCGACATAGCCAAATAAATAAAATAAAAAATTATAAAAAGGAGAAACCAGGGAAGACTTTACAAATCATGCCTGATTTGATTTGGAGTATTGAAATATGGGCAGTTGAACTTTTTCACTTTGGTGATGAGAACAAAAACATTTAAAAGGCCATGTGTGGTACTTCCTGGTGGTCCAATGGTTAAGAATCTACCTTGTAGTGCAGGGGATGCAAGTTTGATCCCTGGGGGGTGGGGGAACTAGGATCCCACATGCTGGGGAGCTACTAAGCCCTTGCACTGAAGAGTTTAATTAATTAATTTAAAATAAATTAATTTTTTAAAGTTATTTTATGAAAAGGCCATGTGCTCCACATTGCTCTTAGACAGAAGAGAGCAAAGTTCCTGTGTGGATCTTTGAGTCTTTGGAGATGAGAATTCTAATTACAATTTCACCTGCACTAAGCAAAATTATTTATGCACTTCTATTGCTCCCACCAAACCTTCAGAGGGATCTTTCTGCTGCAGTTTGGTAAGGGAAATATAGAGAAATAAATCACATACTTTGTTAGAAAGGGACAGATTAAGAAATTTACAAGGGGCAAAAGTACAATTACTGAACATTTTATAGAGGGAAAACAGAAATATTTATAGCTTTGGGAAATTATTTTACAATAATTCATTTGGTATATATTAAGCCCTGAGTCTGCAGAACACTGTGAGAGATGATTTGGGGAATGCAAGTATTTTAAGACATAGTCCTTATTTTTAATTCATCTATTTGGGGAGGAAAAAACAGAGATTGAGTACATGATAAAACTGTATATTTCATGTTACATGGCCAGGATACAAATTGGATCAATTCTAGTGGGTCTGATTTGGGAATGCTCATGAGAGAGAGAACAATCAAGTCTGACCTAGAAGAATAAGCAGGGTTACAATAGATTAAGGCATGGTCACTGGACAAAGGTTAAACTTGTAGGGATAAAATTTTGGCAAAAAGAATCACAGGTAAAAAATCATGGAGGTAGAGTAGTCAAGACATTTTCAGGGACTTACATGTCATTTTCTTTTACCAAATCTGAACTGAGCAGTAATTTCAGGGAGTAAACTGAAAAGAAGATGGTCCCTGACTTCAATGAGTTTATAGCCTTGATGAGGGTACAGAGAAAGACAATTAAGTGTGATTTATGTTGTGGCAGAGATAAAGCAGAAAACCCAGTTTTTGCCTAGTTAGAAGTCACCAAGAGCAAAGGGAGGTGCCCAGTGCCATTTGAGCTGAGTCCTAAGGGATGACCTTGAGCTGGCCAACCAATGAGCAGGGAGATGGAGTTGTCTGCTTAAAGACCCAGAGCACAAACAGCACAATGCATATGAAGAACTTGAGAACATTTCTTTGTGATTGAAGTCCAGGCCTTTGGGAGAAGATGATATAAACAGCAGTTGAACCATATGGAATTTTGGAGACGATATTCAAAGTTGTTTTAGGATCCAGACTAGAGTGACTGAGAGTAAAAACCATAAAATGGGATTGGGAGGCTTCCCTGGTGGCTCAGTGGTTAAGAATTCACCTGCCAATGCAGGAGACATGGGTTCAGTCCCTGATCTGGGAAGATCCCACATGCCGCAGAGCAACTAAGCCCATGAGCCACAACAATTAAGCATGGGAACCACAACCACTGAGCCCACATGCCTCATCTACTGAAGCGTGCATGACCTAGGGCCTGTGCTCAGCAGCAAGAGAAGCCACTGCAATGAGAAGCAACTAGAGAGTAGGCCCCACTTGCTGCCAACTAAAGAAAAGACTCAGCACAGTCTAGTTTTGTGTAGACTAGGTTGAAGACAGTCTTGGCAATGGAGTCAGCTTAGCTAGGTAAATGCAACTGATGGGTCTTTTTATCTAACCAAAAGAGTAGTTTAATGATTGACCAAGATATTCAAGGCTGAGTCCTCACAAGAGAAAACTAATCTCGAGTCTTAATTCACCTATCCATTTTACTGTTTTTGCTGGTCTACATAGCAAAGAAAGACTTCCCTGGTGGCTTAGTGGTAAAGAATCTACCTGCCAATGCAGGAGACTCAGATTCTATCCCTAGGTCAAGAAGATCTCTGGAGAAGGAAGAGGCAACCCACTCGAGTATTCTTACTTGGGAAATCCCGACAGAGGAGCCTGGTGGGCTGCAGTCCATGGGGTCATAAAGGGTCAGACATGACAGTGACTTAACAAGAACAATAGCATAGCAAAGAAAGGATAAAGTATTTTCAAATAGATGAGCATAATTATCTCCATATCAAATGTATATAAAGCTATAGTTTTATATGTCTTAGTTTTTGGTAAAAAGAACTTTCTGATTTAAGACATGGAAAGAAAATGTAACTTAACATTGAATTTGAACTGTGAGGAATTCAAGGAATAGAAGAGCTTGAACCCTAATTGATGGATATCATCTTGATGACTGTTTCCTCCCTCTTTAGATTTTTTTTTTCCTGCAGATGATGATTCATCAGCTTCAGCTATAATTATTCAGGACTTCAATCTTTCCCAGTGGTTTATAGCCCTTGAAACAGATATGTGTTTTTATGTTCAAAGAAACTGTTGGTTGCCAGAGGAAAATATTACTTAAACTTCTCCCTCCCTCCTTAACACATCTTTTCACATCTGCTGGGCATCCTAGTTTTTTTTCCCTTTCTCTTCCTTGCCTAACTCTCAAAAATGTTTTATTCTAAACTGTGGATATATCTTTAAGCTTTTTTGTTTTGTCTGGAACATGATACAGGCTCAGTGTAGAATGGCAACCTGATGTAGACATAAGATATAACGAATGTTAAGTGTACTTAGATCATCAGCTAAAGAGTTCCTTCTATATACAGTCTTACACAGTACCCAATTATCCTTTCATCACTTTTAAAAACATGCACAGCTCCATTGCATGAACTTACTCATGTGGCTAAAAGCCTCGTGAAAATCTGAACAAAAATAGTTTCCATTAGATATTCTCCAACTCTAATGTGGAACCTTTCCTGTATCACTTCCGTTTAGTTTTTTTCTTCTTTTTTGTAAAATAACTAATTGCTGTTCCTAGGCTCTTTAGTACTTAAGGTAAAAAAACATACTAATAAGTCACAATAGTGTGGGTTCCAAGAATCAACCTCAAATCGAGACAGCCATAGAATTAGAGATGACATAGACATCTTGGGCAGTGGACAAAGAAATGAAGTAAAGAATTAAATAAGATCTTTATCAGTAGCAGGGGAAAAAGTGATTAGAGAACTGTCTATCGCTATATAATTTGGGAAGAAACTCAAGACCATCAACTAGGATACTTTTTTATTGGAATATAGTTGCTGTACAATGTTGTGTTAGTTTCTGCTATACAATGAAGTGAATCAGTTATATGTATGTGTTTGTACACCACCCTTATGGCAGAAAATGAAGAGGAGCTAAAAAGCCTCTTGATGAAAGTGAAAGA
>SJYT01009614.1:45280-64842 GCA_006410635.1 Cephalophus harveyi
CTGAATGTTGAGCTTTAAGCCAACTTTTTCACTCTCCTCTTTCACTTTCATCAAGAGACTTTTTACTTCCTCTTCACTTTCTGCCATAATGGTGGTGTCATCTGCATATCTGAGGTTATTGATATTTCTCCTGGCAATCTTGATTCCAGCTTGTGCTTCTTCCAGCCCAGCGTTTCTCATGATGTACTCTGCATAGAAGTTAAATAAGCAGGATGACAATATATAGCCTTGACGTCCTCCTTTTCCTATTTGGAACCAGTCTGTTGTTCCATGTCCAGTTCTAACTGTTGCTTCCTGACCTGCATATAGGTTTCTCAAGAGGCAGGTCAGGTGGTCTGGTATTCCCATCTCTTTCAGAATTTTCCACAGTTTATTGTGATCCACATAGTCAAAGGCTTTGGCATAGTCAATAAGGCAGAAATAGATGTTTTTCTGGAACTCTCCTGCTTTTTCAATAATCCAGCGGATGTTGGCAATTTGATCTCTGGTTCCTCTGCCTTTTCTAAAACCAGTTTGAAAATCAGGGAGTTCATGGTTCACGTATCGCTGAAGCCTGGCTTGGAAAATTTTGAGCATTACTTTACTAGCATGTGAGATGAGTGCAATTGGGCGGTAGTTTGAGCATTCTTTGGCATGGCCTTTCTTTACACCCTTACTAAGTCGCTTTAGTCGTGTCCGACTTTGTGCGACCCCATAGACAGCAGCCCACTAGGCTCTTCTGTCTCTGGGATTCCCCAGGCAAGAACACTGGAGTGGGTTGCCATTTCCTTCTCCAATGCATGAAAGTGAAAAGTGAAAGTGAAGTTGCTCAGTCGTGCCCGACTCTTAGCGACCCGGACTGCAGCCTACCAGGCTCCTCAATATATACACATTGTGTATATATACTGCATCTTCTTTATTCACCTATTGATGAGCACTTAGGTTGCCTTCATACCTTGGCTGTTGTAAATAATGCTGCAGTGAGGATAGAAATGCACTCCTGGCACTTTTTAAACCTCCTTTGATGATTCTGATGTAACCAAGTGATACTTGAGAACCCCTGGTTTAAATCGTGGTCCATGCACACCTGTGTTGGAGTCCCCCTCAGTGCTGGGACAGGCACAATTGTCTCTATGACAACCATCCCTTACTTCTTCGTTTACAACAGAGTCCCAGTTCTGTTCCAGTGACTATGTGCCCTACCTTAGGGGATAAATCATAGTCACTCAGTTTTATACTCTAGCCATGCTATCCCATTGCACTTTCTCAAAAACCTTCCTATCTCCTTGCAGCTAAAGGCAACCAGTAACACAGTTCTGGCCAAACACATATAAGGAGACTCTACCATAGTGTGGAGTTTCTAGGAAAGATGTTTCTCCTGGAAAACAAAGATGGGGCACCAGGAGAGCTGCCTGGTGCCATTCTTAAATGTGATGGTGAGAGGCTGTGCTCCAGGGAACAGCATCAGTCATGGCTATGAGCTCTAAGGTGTGAAGCTGACGCGCTGAGACAGTAGGATAGAAAGCAAGCAAGCCTGGGACCCTGATGACCTCTGAACTGCACCAGCCCTGGAACTGTTATTATTAGACTTGTTATGTGAGATAATTAGATTACTATTGTATCTTCTGTTGCTTGCACCTGAAAGCATTTCTAACTACACAAGGCAATATTAAGTAAAGAAACAAACTGGAGAAAACACGTCTACAACTTCAAATTGAAAAACAACACTGTTTGTAAAATGTGTATTTGCATATAAATTGGAAAGTAATAGGTCTGTTGGAAGAAAAGCTATGACAAACCTAGACAACGTATTAAAAAGCAGAGACATCACTTTGCTGACAAAGGTCCATTTAGTCAAGGCTACGGTTTTTCCAGTAGTCATATAGGGATGTGGGAGTTGGACCATAAAGGAGGCTGAGTGCTGAAGAATTGATGATGCTTTTGAACTGTGATGGAGAAGATTCTTGAGAGTTCCTTGGACTGCAGGGAGATCAAACTAGTCTTAAAGGAAATCCTGAGTATTCATTGGAAGGACTGATGCTGAAGCTGAAGCTCCAAAACTTTGGCCACCTGATGCGAAGAGCTGACTCATTGGAAATGATGCTGGGAACAATTGAGAGCAAGAGGAAAAGGGGACGACAGAGGATGAGATGGTTGGATGGCATCACCGACTCAAAGGACATGAGTTTGAGCAAACTCTGGGAGACAGTGAAGGACAGGGAAGCCTGGAGTGTTGCAGTCCATGAGGTAACAAAGAGTCAGACACGACTGAGTGACTGAACAACAACAATGAGTCTGTGGAGAGGGATGAGGGAAGAGAGAGAGTAATCAAAATAGCACTCACTTTTTATAAAAATTGCAGAGGATCTGATGAAGGATACAGCTCCCACGGTCTCTGAAAATGCTCGGAATAATCAGTTCACACAGCTATTAATAAATATGCTAACTCCACATATCAGAACACACCCTAGTTATCTAGAGCTATGTAGAGACAAGATCTCTTTGTTTAAAAATCTTACAGACTTACCATTTGGAGTGTCATATCTTCATCTTGACCCCCAGAGCCCTCTCCATTTAATCAATTTAGAAGTGATTCAGCACACAGAAAATTGTATATGAGCTCCTTGAAAAGAGCAGCCATCTCCCTTTTGCTTGTTGTCCTATCCATAGTTTAAAGCACAGTGGTTTGAACAAAGTAGAAGGTGTTCACCCAAAGTCAGCTGCAAAGTCCCAAACACCCAGAGAGCAAGTGCCTTCTTGGGAACTGGTGTTCTGTGAAGCACCGGCAATGTGTCATAGTTCATTCTCTCAGATAGAGCCCAAACACTGAAGAACAAAGTCCTTTCTAAAGGTCACGGAGCTAAACAGTTGCAGAGCCAGTTCTCTTTGTATTTATTCCCTGCTCCTCCTCCCAGATTCATTTCTCACAATGCCCAATTCACCCTTCTTTCTTTATTTTTCGGTGGCTTAATTTTATTGAAGTATAGCTGATTTACAGTGTTGCATTAGTTTCAGGGGTACAGCATAGTGATTCAGTTATACATATAAATATACTCAGTCTATTTTAGATTCTTGTATAGACTGTCACAGAATATCAAGTAGAGTCCCCTGCGCTGCAGATCCTCACTGGTTATCCTATATTAATATATGGCAGTGTGCTTATGTTCATCCCAAGCTCCTGATTTATTCCCCTCCCATGTTTCCCCTTTGATAACTGTCAGTTTGTTTTCAATATCTGTACATCTGTTTCTGTTTTGTAAACAAGTTCATTCATATCTTGTTTTAATTTTCCACATGTGAGTGATTTCATATATTTATCTTTCTCAATCTGACTGACTTCACTGAGTATGATAATCTCCAAGTGTATCCACATTGCCACACATGGCATTATTTCATTCTTTCTTATGGCTGGGTGAACACGACTTAGTGATGAACCACCACCACCGAAGTATTCCATTATATATATGTACCACATCTTCCTTGCCCATTCCTCTGTCAGTGGACATTTAGGTTGCTTCCATGTCTTGGCTATTGTAAACAGAGCCACAGTGGACTTTGGGGTGCATGTATATTTTTGGATTATAGTTTTCTGCAGATATATGCCCAGGAGTGGGATTGCTGGATCACATGGTAGTTTTTTAAGGTACTGCCATACTGTTCTCCATAGTGGTTGTACCAACTTACATTCCCACCAACAGTGTAGGAGGCTTTCCTTTTATCTACACCCTCTCCAGCATTTATTATTTATAGGTTTTGTTTTTTTTTTAATTATGCCTTTTTTGACTGGTATGAGGTGATACCTTGCTATAATTTTGATTTACACTTCTCTGGTAATTAGGGATGTTGAGCATTTTTTCATGAGTTTTATGGCCATCTGTATGTCTTCTTTGGAGAAATGTCTATTTAGATCTTCCCACTTTTTAAAAATGGATTGTTGTTTTTTTTTTAACATAGAACTGAATCAGCTGTTTGTATATTTTGGAGATTAAGCCCTTGTCCATCACTTCATTTGCAATATTTTCTCCCATTCTGTGGGTTGTCTTTTCATTTTGTTAATGGTTTCCTTTGCTGTGCAGAAGCTTTTAAGTTTAATTAGGTCCCACTTGTTTTTGTTTTTTATTTTCACTGCTTTAGGAGGTGAATCCAAAAAGATACTGCTGCAATTTATGTCAGAAAACATGTTCTGCCCATGTTTTCCTCTAAGAGTTCTAGAGTGTCTGGCTTTACATTTAGGTCTTTGATCCATTTTGAGTTTATTTTTGTGTATGGTATTAGAGAATGTTCTAGTTTCATTTTTTTACATACAGCTGTCCAGTTTTCCCAGGACCATTTATTGAAGAGACTGTCTTTTCTCCATTTTATACTCTTGCTTCTGTTGTTGTACATAGTTGTGTGAGTTTATTTTTCTGGGCTTTCTATGCTATTCCATTGATCTGTATTTCCATTTTTGTGCCAGTACCATTACTGTTTTGATTACTATAGTTTCGTAGTGTAGTCTGAAGCCAACTCCATTCAAAATCACCCTTCTTTAAAACTAACTTCCAACATACCTTCTCTATGAAGATTACATGGAACAGAGAGGAAATTCTTTACCCTCAGCAAATAACATTCTGCCATTTAAAAGAAAAAGGTGTACATCATAACAGGGATTCTGGTCCATGATGGCTAAATATCAAGAGAAAGACTTGCCTAAATATCCTTAAAATGGGGATGAAATCAAGCTTGGTCAGGAGGAGCTGCTGTTTTCCTAATGCAGACAGTTCTGGATGTCCCCTTCCAGACGTCACTTAAGAGCCCCATTGATCAGTGTGGGATTTCTGCTGTGTGAGAGCAAGAAGACCTCCTCCCCACTTCAGACAGATAGGCTCTCAAAGATAGTACTCACATCCTACAGATCACATTCAAGAGTTCCCAAACCAGTAAGTCCATTCCAAACCTGAGAGCACATATTTGAGGATAGAACAAACCAACAAAAGCAAACAAACTTTACATAGCAAATGGAAATATGTTAACATTGCTGTTTCTAGTAGATTGTGTGGGTCAAAGAGTAAAATGATCTTAAAAATAAATTTGGGAAATTTTTTTTTAAAGAAAAGCTCATTTTACCCAGATTCACCAAAGAGATGTTTCTTACGTTTTGGCAAAGTTTTTATAAACTGGAAAACAAACGAAATCAAACAGAGGACTCAGAATTCAAGTTTCTTAACTGCTCCAATATCGAAAGAATTAGTGGATCATCTGAGAGGGAAGTAAACCTTTTCCAATGAATTGAAGACATATATTCTTGGTTGTGGGTTGGCCTCCTGTCCAATGATAAAACTGACACACTTTCCCTGTTGAATTGTAATTGACAACTCATTTTTGGAGGAATATGTGGGGAAATAACAACATATCACCCTAGTTTCTCATCCAGTGTTGTTTAACCCTTACACTGTGTAGATGGAGACACTGAGTCTCAAGAAGCTGGGGGAGTTCCTTCACTTGATGGAGAGAACTCAGCCCTGTGCTTCCTGCCAAGGTTGCTGACGCAGCCTGTTACTTCTCAGTGACCCTGCGGTGCTTGCAGAACACACCTCCCTCCTGCTTGTGCTCACTGTCTTTGCACGTTCTCATTCTGTGTCTCCAGCTGCCCAAGTCCTCCTGTCTCCCCAGGCTCAGTTCAGATGCTCCAGGGAGCTCCCACCAATTCTTCCTGTCTTTCCCATGACACTTGTCAGAACTGTTTAGTGTATGCCTCTTATCTTCTATTAAATTGATTGGCACTTCTTAGAATGCAGGGACGTGGTCTGTGTCTTTACGTGTCCTACAGTGTCCAGGACAAGGCCTTGGACCTAAAGTGAAAATGAAAGTTGCTCAGTCATGTCTGACTCTTTGTGACCCCATGGGCTATATAGTCCATGGAATTCTCCAAGCCAGAATACTAGAGTGGGTAGCCTTTCCCTTCTCCAGGGGATCTTCCCAAACCAGGGATCGAACCCGGGTCTCTGGTATTGCAGGCAAATTCTTTACCAGCTGAGCCACAAGGGAAGCCCTTGGACCTATGATATAGTCAATAAATGTTGGTTGTCTGAATGGTTCTCCTGGAAACCCAAGGGAAAGAGCCCCTTCATACAGGGAGAAGGCTGTTCTGACCAATCTGGACCTGTATCTTAGATCCAGTAAATGTTGGTTGTCTAAATGGTTCAGTTCAGTTCAGTTCAGTCACTCAGTCGTGTCTGACTCTTTGCAACCCTATGAATCATAGCACACCAGGCCTCCCTGTCCATCACCAACTCCCGGAGTTCACTCAAACCCACACCCATCAAGTTGGTGATGCCATCCAGCCATCTCATCCTCTGTCGTCCCCTTCTCCTCCTGTCCCCAATCTCTCCCAGCATCAGGGTCTTTTCCAATGAGTCAACTCTTCACATGAGGTGGCCAAAGTACTGGAGTTTCAGCTTCAGCATCAGTCCTTCCAATGAATACCCAGGACTGGTCTTTAGAAGGACTGGTTGGATCTCCTTGCAGTCCAAGGGACTCTCAAGAGTCTTCTCCAACACCACAGTTCAAAAGCATCAATTCTTTGGTGCTCAGCTTTCTTCACAGTCCAACTCTCACATCCATACATGGACATTGGAAAAACCATAGCCTTGACTAGATGGACCTTTGCTGGCAAAATAATATCTCTGCTTTTTAATAGGCTATCTAGGTTGGTCATAACTTTCCTTCCAAGGAGCAAGATGATTTCAGCTTATACTTCTTCCAGCCCAGCGTTTCTCATGATGTACTCTGCATAGAAGTTAAATAAGCAGGATGACAATATATAGCCTTGACGGACTCCTTTTCCTATTTGGAACCAGTCTGTTGTTCCATGTCCAGTTCTAACTGTTGCTTCCTGATCTGCATACAGATTTCTCAAGAGGCAGGTCAGGTGGTCTGGTATTCCCATCTCTTTCAGAATTTTCCACAGTTTATTGTGATCCACACCGTCAAACGCTTTGGCATAGTCAATAAAACAGAAATAGATGTTTTTCTGGAACTCTCTTGCTTTTTCGATGATCCAGAGGATGTTGGCAATTTGATCTCTGAATGGTTATCTGCCCAAATTGGTCAGGACAGGCTTCTCCCTGTATGAAGGGGCTCTTTCCCATGGGGTGCCAGGAGAAGCACCATGAAGCAGGAGTGCAATGGCATAGACAAAGCTATCTACAGGCACCTGCCTTTCCTGTTTCTGAGCCACTCCCTGACACCCCAGCTGCCCCAACCACCCAGGCCCTTGTTTTTAATATTGTTGCTGGCCAAAATCTTGGTTTTCTCTGACCATCAATAAAATATATGGAGACAGAGTTTGGCGGAAATAGAAGGCTTTAATCCTCACCTGATGGAGAGGGGAACACAGTAGGCTCATGCCTCAAGAGCTGTGCCCCCCACCCCGTGAGAAGTCTAGGGGCTTATATAAGATAAGGGCTCACAGTCAGGAGTCAGTGATGAGGAACAAAGGTCTTAGGATCTTAATTTCTTCCTCTTGCATTGTTTTAAAGTCAGTCATGGGCTGACGTCAGGAACCCAGAAACTGAGCCTGGCAGTTTGGTGGCTCTGTGGCCTTCTTTGTGATATGGAACCACAAGGGAAAGGGTGTTGTAATGCTAAACACCAGATACAGGATGCATTTAGCATGCTGCTTCAGTCGTGTCCGACTCTGTGCGACCCCATAGGCGGCAGCCCACCAGGCTCCCCTGTCCCTGGGATTCTCCAGGCAAGAACGCTGGAGTGGGTTGCCATTTCCTTCTCCAGTGCATGAAAGGAAAAGTGAAAGTGAAGTCTCTCAGTCGTGTCTGACTCTTAGTGACCCCATGGACTGCAGCCCACCAGGCTCCTCCATCCATGGGATTTTCCAGGTGAGAGTAATGGAGTGGAGTGCTATTGCCTTCTCCCCATTTAGCATAGAGTCAAAGGAAAATAGATGTGAAACGTAGCTCCTGCAATGTTAAGGGGGCAGAAAAGCAAACTTAGTTACAGACATGCAGGGTTAGAAGCAGTTAAAGTAAAAAGCTAGGAATGTTCAGGCCTGTTCACTGTCTTCTTTATCTTCGTTGTTCTCAGGAAAGGGAAAGAAAAAAACCCACTCATTCCTCTTGTTTTCCTTTTCACTGCAGCAATTTTACTTACTGGTTTCCTTTTTCAAAAGATTAATACAGTGGGAATAGTTGAAGTTGGTTTTATCCACTACTTGAGTTTTAAATTATATTTACAGTGAGTGAGGGCCTACCGGCCTAAAACTATGAGATTAAACCGTTTGTTGAATGAATGAGTTTGATGGGGTTCAGGGGAGACCACACCAAGATGTGCCACTCTGCGATGTGGATTATTTTGAGCTGAAAACAAGCAAGGCTTGAAAGACTCAGGAAGAACCATTGAACTTCCCCTTTACTGCTTAAAGAATTTAAAAAAGAAGGCTTATTCCAGGAAGTAGCTATCACCATAGATGACTATTGGAAAGCATGCACTCAGAGTCACAGGGAAGAACCTAGCAAGGCTCTTTCGATCAAAGTCTTCTCTGTATTACATTGTCTTTAGATGACTCAGCAAACATTTGTTTACAAACCATTAATTCTTCTCATCTTCCCCTGAATTGCCTTATTAACATGCATGGAGGGAAGCACTTAGGAATGTGTAATCCAGGATATTTGGTGGATAACTGTGTACTCAAGTCATATCTGACTCTTAGTGACCCCATGGACTACACCTGCCAGGCTCCTCCATCCGTAGGCGTTCCCAGACAAGAATACTGGAGTGGGTTGCCATTTCCTTTTCCAGGGGATTTTCCCAACCCAGGGATCAAACATGTGTTTCTTGTGTCAATACATGGTGGGCAGGTTCTTTGCCACCGAGCTACCTGGGACTTCCCCTCAAAGTCCCAAACCCCAGCCTCCCCTTCCAGAGTTCAGAATGGTATGTATACGTATATATACACTTTATCTTGCCTTGCTATCTTTGAATTCTTCATGCTCTTCAACCTCATGTGGTTTCCCTGTACACAAGTAATAAATTTAATTTTCTGTTAATATGCCTTATGTCATTTTCATTGCCAGCCAGAAGAACTGAGGAGGGGAAAGGGCAAAATTCTCCTCCCCACAAGTTCACTGAGTACTAATTTCAGGCCAGCATTGCATGGAGATTGAGCCATCAGGAAGTTCAGAGAAATTAAAGGGCATACAAACAGGCAACATGAGATCTGATTCTATGTCAGATTAAAATTGTCAGTTATATGTGTATATGGTCTTTAATTCCTAACTCTCAACAGGCCTGGATCTGCAGTTGGCCCCACCGGGAAGAAGAGGCGCACACAGAGCCAGCCTACCTGGATGGCTAGAAACCTTAATAGCTAAAGCCTGAGAAATCCTGAGACCCTTTAGAGACAGTGGTAGTTTTCCAAAGAAATGAGTTCCTGAAACAGTAGTGTTAGCTTTTGATGGACAGGTGTGAAAGTTTTGTTTAAACTTAAATTGACTATGTCCTGATTGAGGAAAGAAGTTTATCTATGACAAATAGCAAGTCTTCCTCTCGGGTCTGGGTGTCTACTGTTTGGAACTTTTGCAGTGCCTCTCCAGAGAGATTTACGTGTTGGTGATACTCAATTGCATAAACACTTTCTGGATAAAAACTTATCTCCTTAAGTAAGTACTGCTGCTGCTAAGTCACTTCAGTCGTGTCCGACTCTGTGTGACCCCATAGATGAAAGCCCGCCAGGCTCACCCGTTCCTGGGATTCTCCAGGCAAGAATACTGGAGTGGGTTGCCATTTCCTTCTCCAATGCATGAAAGTGAAAATGAAGTCGCTCAGTCCTGTCCTACATCAAAATATTAGCTTAACTGCTAAAGAGTTTGCCAATCCTAAAATATGTACGTTTCAAGGAAGGCATTTCCTTTAGAAATACAACACAGAAATCATGTAACTGACGAGGTATGGTAGGCAAGTATGTTGCAAAATGCCTTAAGTGAATTTTTTAAATGCTTGTCACTTTTTGAGGAGTTTATACATATGCATGGTAAAACAGTTTTGTTTTGTTTTGTTTAAAGAAAAGAGTGTAAGAAAAAGACACCTCTTTTTTATCTTGCTTCGATTTAAAAAATGATGTGATAGGAAGAGGTCCAGGGCAATGGGCAGTACACACTCAAATAGTTTAAAAGGAGAAGCAAACAGAATGAATTTGGATACTAAATGAGTTTTAATCTATAGTTTGGAAAAGATTAAATGGACAGAAGCTGTAACTTAGTCCGCAGAGAAGACATTTAGGAGAAGCAAAAGTTAATAATAGATTTTCAATATATGTCTCAATACCTATTACTAGACATCAGGTAACTGCCACATATTTACTTATTTGTTGCACAATCACTCTGCATGGTAAATTATTTGTCCCAATTTACTAATGAGTCTGAGATTAAGCAATTTTCTTGGGTGTGAATCCCAGCTGTGCATCTTACCAAGTGGCGAGTCTTAAATTTATGAGAAGTTTTGAAACTTACTTCATCTATAAAATAGTTGTTTAGTCTCTAAGTCATGTCTAACCTTTTTGTGACCCCATGGACCATAGCCTGCTAGATTGCTCTGTCTGTGGGATTTCCTAAGTAAGATTACTGGAATGGGTTGCCATTTCCTTCTCCAGGGGATCTTCCTTACCCAGGGATGGAACCCACATCACATACAGGCAGACTCTACCACTGAGCCACCAGAGAAGCCCCATCTGTAAGATAGGGGGAGATCAACCCTGGGATTTCTTTGGAAGGACTGATGCTAAAGCTGAAACTCCAGTACTTTGGCCACCTCATGCGAAGAGTTGACTCATTGGAAAAGACTCTGATGCTGGGAGGGATTGGGGGCAGGAGGAGAAGGGGACGACCGAGGATGAGATGCTGGATGGCATCACTGACTCGATGGACGTGAGTCTGAGTGAACTCCGAGAGATGGTGATGGACAGGGAGGCCTGGCGTGCTGCGATTCATGGGGTCGCAAAGAGTCGGACACGACTGAGCGACTGAACTGAACTGAACTGAATGTCGTGAGCATGTGTGTAGGTTCCTTAGCATAGTGCCTTGGCCATGCAGTGAAGTGAAAGTTGCTCAGTCATATCCGACTCTTAGCAACCCCATGGACGATACAGTCCGTGAAATTCTCCAGGCAAGAATACTGGAGTGGGTAGCCTTTCCCTTCTCCAGGGGATCTTCTCCCGGTTCAACCCAGGGATCAAACCCCGGTTTCCTGCACTGTTTCGTGGACATGCAAGAACTTAGCAATTCTTTCACTATTATTGCTGTGTGCTTGAACCTCTCAGATCTGTGCTAGAAAACAGCAAAACAGAAGGAGCCCCACTCTGGTTTTCTGTAATCTTGCTCTCATGACCTAATTCTAAGCTAAGGCATGTCAGTCGTCATCCTACATGACTGGAGTTTTATTTCTTAAGAGAGAAAATGGGTCCCAAGAATCTCATTTGCCAACAGAAGTGATTATAAGTCATTAACATTTTGCTCAGCCTCTGTGAATCGTGATCAGGTTACAAAGACATCTGATTATATTACAGAAAAAGAAAAGAAAGAAGAGAGAATGAGGCCTTCTATTCCCATTTCTTATCTGTGATTGCCTGAACCTCACATTCCCCCATTCTGTCCACAGTAAAAAGGGCTTCTAGGCTTCTGTAAGGTGGATGGTTACTTTTTTTTTTTTTTTTCTCTTAATAAACTCAATATTAACATGTGGCCACCCAGATAGAGGAGAAAACTTTCTGGGGTCCAGATGTTTTCAAAGCTAGATTAGGTAGAAGGTCAGTGAGACAGCTGGCAGAGGCACTAATTAGTCAGGGGCAGCAGAACATTTCTGGAGACATAATAAGATTAAGAAAACTGTGCTGGGCAGAACTCACTTCAGGGAGAGTACTGTACATGTAGGAAAGGCTTTGTAGATGGATGAAGGTGAGCGCTCAGGACTCCAGCATCATTTGGAGTCACCCAGATATTCACTGAAACACCGAGTATAGGTTCAGTTAACCGAGGTTTCACTGCTTTGCTTCTGGGGTATGAAGGACTGGAACCTGAGGTGGGTCCCACATTCTCCACCCTTTTTCCATGAGAAGCTGGACTTCATCTCTAAAGAAGTATTGAACAGATATAGGGAGATAAAATTTAATAAGGTAACCAGATACTCCTGGGTCTTGGTTTATGAAGTATTTCCAAATGTCACCTGGGATGGTACTTATAGAACTTGCACTGCATCTTTATGTTGCGTGTTATATTTCAGTCTTTTACAACAGAGGTTTGTTTGTTGTTTGTTTGTTTTACTGGAGCTCTTCCCTTTCAGGAGGAGGGAGCCATGCCTGATATCATCATCAAGAATAGAAATTAGCGGTCACGTTGCGATTCCCTGATCCCACATCTTGCCAATGTATGTAACTGAGTCTGGCAAAACTCTCTGCTATTATTTAAAATGTAAAACTAAATGCCAGTAATAATGGGTGCAATGGTGAGTTGACTTGCTTATATAAAGCTGTTCTGTCGTGGCTTCATCTGTCTTGCCCTGTTGTGGGATATTTCTTGATGCAAGATAATGACATGCTGGTAGCAAAGAGGGATTTGCTTGAATAGTTAACCATTAGTTAGTATGTTGATTGCAGTTTATTCCATAGCAATATTCCATGTCTTTGATCATTTTTTGTGCCACCTTATGTAGACACAAATAGGACTGGAACTGAAAGTCTCACTCAGCTTTACTTGGACATAGAGAGGGACAGAACTCAACAACTGCAATGTGTTCTGTGCATCCTGTTATTTCAAACACTGAAATTGTCTGGCCATAAAAAATTTTTTAATGTGAGAAAGTACACCTGGTTATCAAGCATGTGCAAGGGAATGATTTGATCATAGCAAAATCTAGAGGACATGTGAGTTTGGGAAACTCTGGATTCAAATATCCTAGTAAGTGGCAAGTTCATATGCCAAGGAAAAGAGGCTCCTGTAATGGGTAAATTTCTGTGCATTGTATTGAGAGGGAATGGACCATGGGAGCTTCAGCATGTTCCCTTGCATAATGATGAGACTTGTTTTAAAATTTATGAAAAAGCAGGATATCTGGCAGCAAGATATAGAGAATGCAGAACCTATGAAAGGAGGTCTTGGTTTGACAAGCCACGTGACAGTAATGGCTGCAGTCAGCTGTTGGTATTTTTACAAAATGTAAGGGAGAGAGTGTAGATGAAGACCCCTTTTTGTGTGTACTGTTTCAGTTAACTATGAGAGGAATCCATGTGTTCTGTCTCATCTAAGATTTCGTTTTCAGCCATAAGCCAACACTTCAGGGGTGTGGATAAATTTGTACTAATAGTAAACCCTGCTATGCTTGGTAAAATGTCAAGCTTTGTTCCCTATATACAGAAAGGAGTAGCTATTTGTTTAATGCACAGTCATGCACTTGGTGCAAGAAATGTGTCTGCAAAAAAGAAGAATGTTCTGGCTTCTATATACAGCAACGAAAACCCCACTGGGCAGTAAAAACCAAATCTTTGCATCTTCTGTGATTTTTTTAAGGAATTGGTAGGTGGCAGAGCATCCATCTCTGTGTAGAAGTGAGGTGATTTCTCATGGCAGCATATTTATTTTGCAAGGGGGAGAATGATGAAAGTGAGTCAAGTACTTCTTGCTTTTCCCTCTCTGAGAGGGTAGCCTTGACTAATTGACCTGAGTATCCATCTAATTGAAGATTGTGGGGGTGCACAATCTTGGAGACTGGGATTTATTAAGAAAAGTAATTAAGTAAGTAAGAAGAAATGTAAAAAAAGAAAGCAAAAAAAAAAAAAAAAAACAGAAACACTTCACTTTATCTTGTTCAGATTCTAGCATAAGAAATAAGATTATGCAGGAAAAAATTTTTTAAAAACTTCCAAGTCAGGCTGCTGAGATCTGAGAGAGGATTTTTCAGATGGTCTCTGTCCTCTTTAATGGACAGCAGCACCAACCCGGAGGAGGCAGCTTATGGAGTTCTCCTATGGGCTAGAGAAGAAACCTGTGCTGTGACAGCAAAGCTCCAACAGCTGCTGCCACATGGAAGAAGGTGTGTCATAAGGTCAGACAGCCCATTCATTGTTCTTCCCAGGGAATGATGGGAAGAGGCAAGCTGGGCAGAGAAGGAGGACTAAGAAAACGAAAGCACCAGGATGATGTGTTCACACTCCCCCTCGCCTGCCCCCTCTCCAGCTTAGATGAGCAAGGAAATCACAGAAGCACAGAAGGCAAAGATGTTCTTGACAATCTTACAGGCTGCTCTGCACCATCCTGGGGAGAACCCACATCACTTGGCCATGCAGGAGGGAGAGAGGAGGTTATGGTTTCCCCAACTGGCCTTGGTTCCCATGGGGTGTATCTGTAGGGTACAGATGTCCTTATCCCTGAAAATCTTCATACAAAAACTGTAAGAGAAGAATATATTGTTTTATATGGCTCTACGTTTAACGTGTTCCTATCAATTCAGACATCACGGATACAGTGAACACGAACTTGGGGTGAACTTCAGGAGACGGTGAGGGACAGGGAGGCCTGGCGTGCTGCAGTCCACGGGGTCGCAGAGTCAGACGTGACTGGGCAACTGAACAACAACAACTTTAGTTCAGGATTATGGTAGACACTGAGTATATTTCATTTATAATTATGATTATCTAAAAAGTTATTCCCTTTAAGGGTTTTGTAATATATGGTATCAGTCAGTCAGTTATGTGGTGTAAGAACATAATTTGAGGACAAATATAAAAATTGCCTTTCTGGTACTTACTGGTACTTTCTGGTACTTATGTTCCAATGGCAACATAAGTCAGCACAAAGCCACTGCCCTAATCTAAAAATGCCTGAAACATGATGAAGGCATGTATTTGCCTTTCATTTTAGACCAGGTCTTACAGGATTTGACAAAATATAGTGTGTGTTGAGGAGGAATTCAAAAAGCTAGGCATTACATAATCACTCTTGTTGCTATAAAACAAATGTGATAACTGTGTCTAAATAGTCAAAGTACATGGTGAGTATAAAATCTTTTCAAATAAACATTCTTATCATGAGCTTTTGGATCTTGAAGGCTCAGCGTGTCTGTGTCCCGTGTCTCAGCAAACCATCAGGTCTCCTTCCTGCCAGTGTTTTCCAGCTGACACTCCCTGTCTATCCATTTGTCAAGGATGACAACTTTCCTTTCTTCAGTGGCAACTGGTCTTATTTGAAAATATTGCTGCCTGCTCTCTCAGCCTCTCTCTCTTTACCATTCTCTTTTTTTTCCCCCCAGTTATTATACCTTCTCATTTTTCAAAGGGGCAGCAGATCCATTGGCGAGGTCTTTATCGTGAGAAGATGTAGGCAGTGTGGAAAATCCCCATGCATATAGCATTTCATGAAAGTGTACGTTGGTTAGAGTGGTGCAATTAGAAAGATTATCTGGATTCAAGGCCAGTTTTGCTGACAAAAAACAGCCTGCTTCTCCCAAGACAGAAGTCTGTCTTGGTCACATCCTCAGGTCCCAAACTGTCCAGTTGACATGGATGAGCTTGCTTCTTGGGAGGCAAGTTTGAAATTCTCCTGGACCACCCCAGCTGCTATCTGCAGCTATGAGGTTCTTACCTTCTGACTTTACTTTTTCTTTTCTGTACGTATCTGGGTTCATCTGACTGCCCACTTCAGCATCTCAGCCAGCCACTCCTGCCTACCCCCAGCACGTGCTCAAAGTAGATTCAGTATTTCATGTGTATACTCTATTTTCACAGTGTCATCAATAATTCAGCAAGGCATTGCAGCATGGCTACAAATGCTGCAAAGACAAACATTTTCCAGTCTCCACCCTGCCGTGCTCCTGCCAGTCTGAGACTCTACACTCAACGTTGTTTCTGACTAAGGCTCTGCCTTTTGGGCCAAGGATATAACCCCACTCAATAGCCAAACACCTACTTGAGAGCTGTCCCACTCCCCAGCCCCCACCCCCCACCGCCCTTGTTGGCCAGCTTGTGCTCATGTTACAAAAGCAAAATTTTACAAATACGAAAATATCTGACTAATGTCTGATGTTTAATGAGGCATTTAGAAGAGGATATGCAGAAAATTATTTCTGGGTGTGTTTTGATTAACAAAAGAATTTTGAATCAGGAGCAGCTTCTGTTAGAGGTACCTAGAAAAAAAGTAGGGGAAAAAAGTGAAATAATAGGCATGGACCAAAGGAGACAGAGTTGGCAGGAAAAGAGGAGAGATTTTTTTCAGTGAAATACTGGAAAGATAAAAGAAGATAATTGAAAGTAAGCCAGGGCCTATGAGCCATAGTCCGTGGGAGTGTACAAGCAGAGAGAGGTACTGAAGAGCTGAGGAGATGGGAAGCAGGAGGCAGAGATCATTAGCTCCAGAGTTCCACATTCAGAAAGAAATCTGTAGCCAATATCACCGGTTATCAATGGGATTTCCCCCTTCCTCTAAATTAACAAAATGCTTGTTTGTTTAGAGCAGAAATACCATTGGTTAAAAACTCTAGTTTTCCTACAGAAAAAGACTCACAGACTTAGGGAATGAACTTATGGTTGTTAGGGATGGAGTGAGGGAAAGAAAAGGGGAAAAGGGTAATTAGGGAGTTTGTGGTGGACATGTACACACTGCTATATTTTAAATGGGTAACCAACAAGGACCTACTGTATAGCATATGGGACTCTGTTCAATGTTATGTGGCAGACTGGGTGAGAAAGGAGTTTCAGTTCAGTTTAGTTCAGTCGCTCAGTCGTGTCCAACTCTTTGTGACCCCATGAATCGCAGCATGCCAGGCCTCCCTGTCCATCACCATCTCCCAGAGTTCATTCAAACCCACGTTCATCAAGTTGGTGATGCCATCCAGCCATCTCATCCTCTGTCGTCCCCTTCTCCTCCTGCCCCCAGTCCCTCCCAGCATCAGAGTCTTTTCCAATGAGTCAACTCTTCGCATGAGGTGGCCAAAGTACTGGAGTTTCAACTTTAGCATCATTCCTTCCAAAGAAATCCCAGGGCTGATCTCCTTCAGAATGGACTGGTTGGATCTGCTTGCAGTCCAAGGGACTCTCAAGAGTCTTCTCCAACACCACAGTTCAAAAGCATCAATTTTTCAGTGTTCAGCTTTCTTCAGTCCAACTCTCACATCCATACATGACTACTGGAAAAACCATAGCCTTGACTAGATGGACCTTTGTTGGCAAAGTAATGTCTCTGCTTTTGAACTAAAATGGACTGGAATGGGTGAATTTAACTCAGATGATCATTATATCTACTACTGTGGGCAGAAATCCCTTAGAAGAAATGGAGTAACCATCATGGTCAACAAAAGAGTCCGAAATGCAGTACTTGGATGCAATCTCAAAAATGACAGAATGATCTCTGTTCGTTTCCAAGGCAAACCATTCAACAATATCACAGTAATCCAAGTCTATGCCCCAACCAGTAACGCTGAAGAAGCTGAAGTTGAACGGTTCTATGAAGAGCTACAAGACCTTTTAGAACTAACACACAAAAAAGATGTTCTTTTCATTATAGGGGACTGGAATGCAAAAGTAGGAAGTGAAGAAACACCTGGGGTAACAGGCAAATTTGGCCTTGGAGTATGCAGTGAAGCAGGGCAAAGGCTAATAGAGTTTTGCCAAGCGAACGCACTAAACACCCTCTTCCAACAACACAAGAGAAAGGAGTTTAGGAGAGAGTAATTATATGTTTCTGTAGGCTAAGTCCCTTCACTGTGCATCTGAAACTATCACAACATTGTTGTGATACTGTCTATACCCCAATACAAAATAAAAAGTTAAAAAAAAAAAAAAGAAAACCAACTCTAGTCTTCCTAGATTCTCTTTCAACTGTGGGTGTGATGTGACACCAATGAGATAAAAGCGAAACTCCCTACAGACTTTGGTTCTCCAACAAATGACAAAGCCTCCAGAAAGAAAGAGTATTGCTTTTCCCCTTTGGTCTTCCTCCTTCCTGCCTTGTGAGTGGTCCTGATGCTGCAAAAACAGCAGTCATCCTACGATCATGAGGAAGAAAACCACATGACCAAGGATAGAAGTGACTCGTGGAAAAGATGGAAGTGGAAAGATTGTGATTCTTGATGAAAACCTTGAGCCACTGCATTTTTGGTTATTTGAAGCAGACTGCATTTCTAACAGAGTAAGGCTCAACAGTAACGAATCCACCTGTCAATGCAGGAGATGCAGGTGTGATTTCTGGGTTAGGAAGATCCCCTACAGAAGGAAATGGCAACCCACTCCAGTATTCTTGCCTGGAGAATCCTATGGACAGAGGAGCTACAATACATGGGATCCCAAAACAGTCGGACATGACTGAACAAGTAAGTAACAGCAGCAAGGTAAGAAGAGAGCCACCAAGAGGAGAAAAAACACTTCTTTATATTCCCTTGAATATGTTACCTGTGACAAAATGAAACAATTTTGTGTTTAATATTCCTGAAATAGTAAAAGAGGGACAGACAGTCAAATTTCCAGATATACACTTAAATGAAGTAAAATTATTTGGATGTATCACTCCCCAACTTCCCCTTTTCTCAAATTCTCATTGTTGTGTATTTTAGTAAATATAAGAGTTTTCCTAAATCGATGTACAGCTGGTTCTACCAAGTTTTCTTACTTTTTCTGTATAAGGTTTTAAGTTCTTCCATGTCAAATAGTATTTCCTTGGGTATTTTTCTGTTTGTTTAGATTTCTGTTTTGTTTTTGGCCACCAAAAGGCATGAAGGGATCAATCTGTGCCCCCAGCAGAGGAAGCACAGAGTCTTAGCCACCGGACAGCCAGGGATATCCCTTCCTTAGGTGTTTTTAAGTAACACTATGTCTACATGTACATGAAGAAGAACTACTGTGTGCTAATCCTCTAGGAATGGAGCCCAAGGATACACTCACGCCAACAATTATAGCCTTAACAGCACGGTTCTATTCGTCACAAAGCTTTTGGAGTTTGGATGTAACCTCTCAGAAACTAAGTAATTAGCTGGCTAAGAAATGAACACCTCCATCAATGCTAGTTACCCTGAGGGTTCCTTAAACTCTTTGCTGTCCAGACAAATCCTAAAGATATACACCCTCAGCGAGTTGTGGAGAGTTAATTACAGACTCCTGAGAATCTAAGAATAGGATGACAACCCAGTTGTTCTGACCCCTGAATCACACTGTTGCATAGATTCAGAGCATCTTGGATAAACCTAGTATTAATTTTTGATGATGCAACAAGTATGAACACGTTTCTAAGAGACTTCCTTTAGAAAAATTTGATTATATATTTGTTACCCTAATATATAGTGGAAAAGGCTGCCTTTAAAATTTAGACAAATAGAAAAAATGACATTTCTTTGAATAAAAAATAAATGTATTTAAAGTATGCACATAATGTAAAGTGGCTAAGAAAAATTAACCAGAAGGAAAAAATGATCTATTTAAACTACCTTTTTTAGAATTATATTCATTTCTTATTTCAAAATGCATTAGGTCAACGTAAGTACTATTTATTGCATCAGAACAGCCAACACTGTTGCTAACCAGTTTGGAAGAAAGAACATGGATTTAAGGTCAATTT
>SJYT01009614.1:65341-89913 GCA_006410635.1 Cephalophus harveyi
GACAGAGGATGAGATGGCTGGATGGCATCGCTGACTCGATTGATGCGAGTCTGAGTGAACTCCGGGAGTTGGTGAAGGATAGGGAGGCCTGGCGTGCTGCGATTCATGGGGTCACAAAGAGTCGGACATACCTAAGCGACTGAACTGAACTGAACTACCTTAAATAAAGTCATTTTCTTCCATTTTAACAGTTGAGATTTAAGAAAGAAAATGGACCCGATGGGGATTTTATCCCACAAACAGAAGATGAACATACTCCAAATGGCTGTGTAGTTCCAAGGAGACCTTCAGGTTTTTTATTCCAAGGACTGGCTCAATACTTCATTACACAGCAACTATGTTTGATCAGGCAAGACCTTCAAGTCTGAGCTCTTCTGTGGTCAGGGGAATGCTAATGATGGTCTGGCAGCTCAACACTGACTTTGGATATTTTCCCTAGCAACACTGGCCAGTTTTCCTTCTGTCTAGCAGTTGGTGTGGAAAAGACTGGCAGTAGGTACGATGCCCACTATCTTCAGAGGATGCTGTTTCCAGCAAGCCTTCCTTTACCGTCATCTCTATATTGCATCTCTATTCCAGATCTCTCTAGAATGTATAGCCATTCAAATTTCATTTGCATTTGTTTGCAATATTGCTTTACATAACTCTTCTTGCTACTTAACGAATCTATGTTTGATCTCCCCAAGGACATCAAAGTGCCTGAAAGATCTGATTCTCTTTGATACAAAGAAGCGCCCCAGAGGCCATGCTTTTGATTTAGTTTTTAGTTCTCCAGGACAGCATTTCCACCTCAAGACTCTCCTACAGACTAGTAAGTGACATATTAATGAGTGGGAAGAAGTGAGAACCAAGACAATTCCCAATGCTGTTGCTGCTGCTAAGTCACTTCAGTTGTGTCCGACTCTGTGCGACCCCATAGACGGCAGCCCAGCAGGCTCCTCCATCCCAATACCTGTCCCCAAAGAGGGGGAGGATGCTAGACAAGGACTCTTCGCTTTCAGTTGTCATCATCTCTTAGAAAGCATTACAGAGAGCTGGTCATCAACCAACATCAACCAATTACTCTAACCTTGGGGTAATATTCTCTTGCATATCTTGTAAGATATGCAATCATTATCAATAGTGATACATCCTCAGTTGGTAATAGGCTTCCCAGGTGGCTGCTAATGCAGGAGACACAGGTTCGATCCCTGGGTCAGTAACATCCCCTGGGGTAGGAAATGGCAATTTGCTCCAGCATTCTTGCCTGGAAAATTCCATGGGCAGTGGAGCCTGGTGGGCTACAGTCCATAGGGTCACAAAGAGTCAGACATGACTGAGCAACAGGGTATGCACACAGATGGTAACCTGGTAATGTTCCAGCTCAAGGCCCCATCCTGAGCCTGTCCAGTCAGTGCATGCCCAAGTACAGGGACTAGGGGTTTTGCTTCCTCTCCTCTACCCTCCTTGGAGTGTCCAGGCCCAAGTCTCAGAGAGCTGGTTACTCTGATTTTTAAAGAAGACAGTGGCCCAGAAGAATAGTTCCAATAGTGCTGAGTGATGCCTTGGGGTGTGGCAGTGGGCATCACCCCCACTGGGGCCTGCAAGCAGGGCACAGCCTACTGTACACGGGAAGGACGGTAGGGATCATGCTTTCTCAGCACACGTATGTGTGGTGGTCACCAGACTGGTGTGTCTGCCGGAGGTTATCTCCTGGTTGGTTGTGATAGTCAGCAGAGAAGAGTGTCTACACAAGGCATCACTGGGAGGGATGCATTGAAAAGCTGAGCGCTTGTAGCAAAACAAAGGCCAAGCGGGTGGGATGTTGTACCAGGAAATCCATCAAGGTGTAATATGGGAAGTGGACTCAGGGCTCGGGGCTTGACTAAATCCTAAAATCTGCTCATGGTGCTCCTGTTGCCAACTAGGCATAGGAGTGAACTGGGCAGATAGTGAGACCACGAGGATGAATAAGAAGAGCGAAAACAGCGTGACTGAGCCTGAGTATAGGAGTCAAGAATGTGTGGCTTGTGATTATGACAATGGTTCCCTGTAGATAGAGCAAGTGGATGAGAGGCCAGGGGTGTGCAAACAAGTGAAATGTTGAAGACTTGGGTCAAGGGCACTGGGAAGATCAGTGCTACCAGGATGCTGTTTTTTTTACTCTTTAGAATGTCTATCCCCTACCCCAACCCGGAAGGTGAGCTCCTTGACTTGTTCACCACAGCTCCTGGAATAGGTGATACATGGCCCTTGGGCAATAAATATTTGTTGAATGCATGATTAGTTAAACTAACTGATATTCCTTCTCACTTTCATTATTGGAGAGAGGAAGAGTCAGCCAGCCCAAAAACCCATTCTGAATTTAGAAGCCGTAGGAAGCCATGCATGCATTCACGCTTGGTCACTCCATTGTGGCCAACTCTTTTGAGACTCCGTGGACTAGCCTGCCAGGTTCCTCTGTCTATGGGATTTCCCAGGCAAGAATACTGAAGCTGGTTGCCATGTCCTCCTCCCAGGATAAGAAGCCACGCATTCCAGAAAGAGAGGAACCAACTTGTATATCTTCCCTTCTCTACCTTCCCTGTCCCCAGCTCTACTCCCCTCTCCCACACCCAGACCTGCAAAAGATTTGGTCATGTTGAGTCCCAACACAGACCCTCAACATGATCCCACCTCTCACCCCACCTCCCAACTCTATTGTAGCACATGGTGAGCCATCATCAGCTCCTCCTTATTGCTTTTCTCGGCTTCACTGATTTCTGGTAACTGGGAGTGATTCTTCTCAATACAGATGAAACCTAGGTGAAAAGCAGAGACACAGGACAGAGGTGGATGGGACCTTTCAGGAGAATGCTTTCTACCTTCATGAATTTAATCTGGTATTAAACCATGAGCCAGTCTTATGCCTTGTCTTGGTACACAACTCCATTCATCAAAGCTTCAGAGTGGCAGAGTGACTTCCTACAATAATACTCAGTTTTCTCCCCTGGGCAGATGTTCCATTGGTGGGTCAACTGGCTTTGTAGGATTCCTTATTGTACTTGTGCACAGTTGTGTCCACCTCTTTGCTACCCCATGGACTGTAGCCTGCCAAGCTCCTCTGTTTATGGAATTCTGCAGGCCAGAATACTGGAGTGGGTAGCCTATTGCTTCTTGAGTGGATCTTCTTGACCTGGGAGTCAAACCAGGGCCTCCTGCATTGCAGGCGGATTCTTTACCAGCTGAGTTACCAGGGAAGCCCATTGTACTTATGCAGCCCTCCTTTATTCAACTCATGCCTGGGACCTTTAGCACCTGGCTCACGGCCTTTTCTAAATTAAGGAGTGATAAATAACTACTATAGATTGCTTTATCCAAAAACATAGTTTTAGCAGATATGGAGAATCCACAGTATATATGTCTTTGGTTTCCTGAGATCTCTTAGATAATATGGAATTCTTGAAAAATGTGAAGAGATTCTGATAACCTCAAAATCAAGATTCTATTAAATCGCTAGTATCCACCAGACTATAAATTTTCCAAACTCTGCTCTCCCCAAGCCCCAGGCCTCACCCAAACCTGCTCCCAGTCCTCCCCAGACAGATAGTGGCTGGATGAATGAAAGAGTTCATCAGTCAGTGTGACAGAAAGAATTTGAATAAATAGTCCCTATTTCCCTCAGTCTAGTAAAAGGAAACTAGCCTAATAAACATATGTGTAAGTTTGATAGAATCTGTGATCTTGAGTATTTGCAAATCTGTGATTTCATTTCCCAGATACACAGAGTATATTATGGTTTAGCATCAAACTTTTTGCACAGATAGGAACTTCTGTGCATTTTTTTTGTTGTTGTTAATCAGTTTGGCATCCTCTCTGTACTTTGACTGTAGTATCCATGAATACTATTAATAAAAAACAGAAAGTGAAGGAAATAAGTCAGTCCCACAGTGAGGCTGGGGACTGTGGTGCAAATGGAGGGAGGAAGGATTAATAGATACGACTATACATGTTTTTCCTTTTCATACTGTTCATGGGGTTCTCAAGGCAAGAATGCTGAAGTGGTTTGCCATTCCCTTCTCCAGTGGACCACATTTTGTCAGAACCCTCCACCATGACCTTTTCATCTTGGGTGGCCCTACACAAAATGGCTCGTAGTTTCACTGAGTTAGATAAGGCTGTGGTCCACCTTTATGACAGAAAGTGAAGAAGAACTAAACAGGCTCTTGATGAAAGTGAAAGAGGAGAGTGAAAAAGTTGGCTTAAAGCTCAACATTCAGAAAACTAAGATCATGGCATCTGGTCCCATCACTTCATGGCAAATAGATGGGGAAACAGTGGAAACAGTGTCAGACTTTATATTTTTGGGCTCCCAAATCACTGCAGATGGTGACTGCAGCCATGAAATTAAAAGATGCTTGCTCCTTGGAAGAAAAGTTATAACCAACCTAGACAGCATATTAAAAAGCAGAGACATTACTTTGCCAACAAAGGTCCATCTAGTCAAGGCTATGGTTTTTCCAGTGGTCATGTATGGATGTGAGAGTTGGACTATAAAGAAAGCTGAGTACTGAATAATTGATGCTTTTGAACTGTGGTGTTGGAGAAGACTCTTGAGAGTCCCTTGGACTGCAAGGAGATTCAACCAGTCCATCCTAAAGGAAATCAGTCCTGAATATTCACTGGAAGGACTGATGTTGAAGCTGAAACTCCAATACTTTGGCTACCTGATGCGAAGAACTGATTCAGTGGAAAAGACCCTGATGAAAGATTGAAGATGGGAGGAGAAGGGGATGACAGAGGATGAGATGGTTGGATGGTATCACCGACTCAATGGACATGAGTTTGGGTAAACTCCAGGAGTTGGTGATGGACAGGAAGCCCTGGCATGCTGCAGTCCATGGGGTTGCAAAGAGTTAGACACGACTGAGCAACTGAACTGAACTGACACATGTTTTGATTTGTAAGAAGGCTCTTGCATGTGAGTATCTCTTCTCTGCTTGAGCCATCTTCTGTTGGTGCAAGGTGTTCCAAGCAATATGCCCATGGAAATTTTAAAGATAAAAGCATCTTTGAACTGGAAGAAAAGATTCACTGGGTGTTGCTTTTTCACTTTCTCAGTTGAGGAGATAATCCTTTGGTGCTTTGCTTGGTCCTATCCCACTTTTTCTGGAGCTATGGTTGAGGACTTGCCCGTAATTATAAGATACTGGCTGTTGAAGCTGCTGTTTATGCCTGAACAACTGCTCAGAATACCACTGTAATTGCATGTCTGCCTTTCTGACTTCTTCAAAAATAGGGGTATGACTTAGATGTTTGGAAAAGTTTAGAAAAGTGCTAAGTGCTAAAAGGAAAAAATAAAAAGGGCTGAAAACTAGCCAGTATCTTATTATAGGTTTATGTTTTAAGATTATCCTTACTATAGTTGTAATACCTTGAATTTATCAAATTCTATAGTGGTTTTAGAGGGCTTCCCTGGTGGCTTAGAAGGTAAAGAATCTGCTGCAATGCGGGAGACCCAGGTTTGATATCTGGGTTGGGAAGATCCCCTGGAGAAGAAAATGGCACCCCACTCCAGTACTCTTGCCTGGAAAATCCCATGGATGGAGGAGCCTGGTAGGCTACAGTCCATGGGGTTGCAAAGAGTNCTTAGAAGGTAAAGAATCTGCTGCAATGCGGGAGACCCAGGTTTGATACCTGGGTTGGGAAGATCCCCTGGAGAAGAAAATGGCACCCCACTCCAGTACTCTTGCCTGGAAAATCCCATGGATGGAGGAGCCTGGTAGGCTACAGTCCATGGGGTTGCAAAGAGTCAGACATGACTGAGCAACTTCTCTTTCTTTCTTTCCTTATAGTGGTTTTAACCCTAATCATGCATATTCTCCCCTGCCCATCTCCCTTGGAAATACGATGTAGATTTGATGGTGATCACTATAGCCCATTTGCAGATTAAAAAATAGAAGGGAAATGACTTGTCTTACTCTGCCTTCTCCCTGTGTTGGCCATCTCTGTGGGAACTCTTCATCACCATGAATTCCATTGCCTTTTACTTATGGGTAGAAGACTGCAAATCATTATCTTCAGCTCAGACCTCTCTTTAGAGCTCACTCCCCATGTATCCTACTGTACATTGTCCACAGATGTCTCACAAGTACCTAGAAATGAGTGTTTGAAATCTAAGCCCATCCTCTTCACTCCATTCTTGACCTTCATTTGTCCTGGTAAATGGGCCTACTACTCAGCCAGTTGGGCTCCCAGATGGTTCAGTGGTAAAGAATCCACCTGCCAATGCGGGAGAGGTAAAAAATGTGGGTCAAATCCCTGGGTCGGGCAGATTCCCTGGAGAAGGAAATGGCAACCCACTCTAGTATTCTTTCCTGGAAGATCTCATAGACAGAGGAGCCTGGCAGGCTATAATCCATGGGGTTGCAAAAGAGTCAGACACGACTGAGCAACTCAAACAACAACTCAGCCAGTCATCCAAGCCAGAGTCCCAGACTTCATCCTCCGCATCCATACTTTCTCTTCAATATTTTTGTCCTAAGTTTCCTCCTCCTCTTCCTGCCCGTGCTTAGTTCAGCTCTTTGGAGTCTCTTCCATGGACTACTGACATTAGATTCTGATTGCTCTTCCTGCTTCCAGCCGAGACCAATCCAGTACGTGGTTGACAGAGTGAGCTCTTTAAATGACACATCTGAAGTTGTCACCCTCTTAATTAAAATCCTTACACAGCTTTCCATGGCCTACGGGATAACATTCAAATTACTCCATATGGCACATATGATCTGGCCCTCCCCTATCTCTCTAGCATTGTAACCTTCAAGCCTTTCCATACACCCTATACTCATATTTATAGTTCACTGAAAGAGTGTATATACTTCGACTCATATCTAATGTAGACTGAAGCAACAAGAAAGCCTTATTTTTCCATTTATATACATTCATGAAATGACAAAATTATAGAAGTGGAGAACAGGGTTAGTGCTTTCCAGGGTTAAGGATGGGGAGGAAGCAGGAGGGAAATGGAAGTGGCTATAAAGTGGTAAATGAAGGCACCTTCTGGTCATGGAAAAATTTTGTGGTTTGACGGTATCAAGGTGGATGTACTGGTTGTGATAATATAGTTTTGGAAGATGTTATTATTGGGAGAAAATGGGTTAAGGGTTAATGGGATCTCTCTTGCTCTCTCTGTATTATTTCTTACAACTGCATATGAATTACAGCTTCAGAATAAAAAGTTTAACAAGAAATAACTTCCATAAATATTAAACGTGTTGGTTTGACTAAATAATGAGAGGATTACTGCATACTAAATCTCAGCACCACTGCTTACTAGCAACAGATAGCATTGTAACCTTCAAGCCTTTCCATACACCCTATACTCATATTTATAGTTCACTGAAAGAGTGTATATACTTCGACTCATATCTAATGTAGACTGAAGCAACAAGAAAGCCTTATTTTTCCATTTATATACATTCATGAAATGACAAAATTATAGAAGTGGAGAACAGGGTTAGTGCTTTCCAGGGTTAAGGATGGGGAGGAAGCAGGAGGGAAATGGAAGTGGCTATAAAGTGGTAAATGAAGGCACCTTCTGGTCATGGAAAAATTTTGTGGTTTGACGGTATCAAGGTGGATGTACTGGCTGTGATAATATAGTTTTGGAAGATGTTATTATTGGGAGAAAATGGGTTAAGGGTTAATGGGATCTCTCTTGCTCTCTCTGTATTATTTCTTACAACTGCATATGAATTGCAGCTTCAAAATAAAAAGTTCAACAAGAAATAACTTCCATAAATATTAAACGTGTTGGTTTGACTAAATAATGAGAGGATTACTGCATACTAAATCTCAGCACCACTGCTTACTAGCAACAGCACCAGTACTTATTAGGTACTGATGAGTTATGTAGCCTTAACTTTCTCAAGCCTCAGTTTTTCTCCCATAGATAGTGCATGCCTGAAACAAGAAATAACTTCCATAAATATTAAACGTGTTGGTTTGACTAAATAATGAGAGGATTACTGCATACTAAATCTCAGCACCACTGCTTACTAGCAACAGCACCAGTACTTATTAGGTACTGATGAGTTATGTAGCCTTAACTTTCTCAAGCCTCAGTTTTTCTCCCATAGATAGTGCATGCCTGCTAAGTTGCTTCAGTGGTGTCAAACTCTTTGTGACCCTATCGACTGTAGCCCTCCAGGCTCCTCTGTACATGGAAACTTCCAGGCTCCTCTGTACATGGAACTCTCCAGGCAAGAACACTGAAGTGGGTTGCCATTTCCTCCTCCAGGGGATCTTCCTGACCCAGGGATCTAACCTGCATCTCTCTCAGTCTCCTTCATTGGCAGGCAGGTTCTTTACCACTAGCACCACCTGGTAAGCCCATATATACTGTGGGGGACAATAATATACCAAACTTTCAACTGATGTTCTGAGGCACCCTGGTATCCTAAATGCACAGGGGAGGAAAAATAATTTTCTTTTTATTTTTCTATGTTCTTGGCTGACTACCCCCTACTTTTAATAAAAGACATCAACAGAAGAAAAAAAATTTTAATTAAGTGTGTAAATTAAGTTAATTAGGTACTTAATTAAGTAAATTAAATTAGTTAATTTAAATTTTTATTTTTAAAATTAGGTTGGAAATTAATATATTTAATTAATTGGCTATGGGGCCCTCACAAAAATATGAGACGCAAAAGACAGTCAGACATTGAGGCTTATAGACCATCCTGAGCTAAAGAAAGGGAGAGGGTTCTGGCAATTCATCAAAAGGTGAGAAGAGGAAATGTTAGGTAAGCAAAAGTTGCCTGGCTATGCAGATAACTCTCTCAGGTTAAAAAGTTATTTCTGATAATAACTCTCTTTCTGGCACAGGCTCCGTTTCTAATGTAAATTTCACCTACAAAACAGAAAACAGTGACATCTACTCCCTTTTCAGAGCTCCTGTGTCTGCAGTTTCTAAAAAGAATCAGCTCAAAATAACCCTTATGCTAAAGAGGCATGTTTTGAGTGGCACATTCTGCCCCCATCACAAATGTGTGACAAGGATGCCAAGATCTTGGCTCTAACCCCAGGGCTGCTTTCCTCTTGCTTCGGGCAGCCTCACTGGTTAACCTCTGAGGACTGCGGCAGTTACCATTTTACATGTGGGTCATGACCTGGAAAAGGTCTTATGTATCTCAGGTGGTGCAGTGGTAAAAAATCTGCCTCCAAATACAAGAGATGCAAATTCAATCCAGGGGTCGAGAAGTTCCCCTGAGCAGGAAGTGGCGACCCGTTCCAGTACTCCTGCCTGAAAAACTCCATGGACAGAGGAGACTGGTGGGCTACAGTCCATAGGGTCCCAAACAGCTGGACATGACTGAGCGACTGAGCATGCACATACAGAAAGCCAGCAGAGGGTCTGGACCACAGGAGACGTTAAAAAGTATATTACCTACTGTTTTCTAAGTGGATGTCTTTCTCAAAGGAAGATGATAATATCTCATATTTACCAGGCATCTACTATGCATCAGGCAATTTATGTACCTTGGCACCTTATCTCCTGTAAACCTCACAGTGATTTTATCGACAAAACAAAACAAAAAAAGGCATAACCTAAGTTGAGAATAACGGTTTATTCGGTGACCTTACTGAGGACTGTACCCTGGATACAGGCTATCAGTTGGTTCTGAGGAACTGTTTCAAAGAGGTAAGGTCAGAGCCAAGATATATAGGAATTTTTGTCAGGAAAAAAAAGTGTAGTCGAACAACAAAAGATTACTGCTAATCACGAAAAACAGACTTCTGAATGAATGATTTTACTGCTTTTCTAAATATGAGAAGACACAAGAGTCTGGGTCCGTTGAACTTATTCCTTTGATATGCATCTTATCTCTCTAGGGCCAGCATCCCGTTGCTCTCCAGCCTGAACGCCCCTCAGGGTGCTCCGCTGGGGGTGGCTGCAGCGGTTGATGGCTTCATGGCAGGCGATGTTCCGTGCTTACTGAAATGACAGGCAACATTTTTTGTCCATGGTTTTATGAGCTAAATAGTATTATATGGGAAGAAACAAAGCGCAGTTTATGAACTTATTCAATATCTCACAGTCAGTGCATGGTTGTTAACCCAGGACTTTTCTTATCAGAGCCCATTCCTAACATGGGGTAGTCTCCTCTTGCTTGAGAGCCTCCATATTCTGCAAAGTCTAGTACTCGTGTGAGTGAGGAGTTGGTCTTCATACCTACAGGAGAGTCAGTCTAAAGGTGTGACTCCGGGTAAGTCGAAGACCCACAAGGTCTCATTTCTATTGCCAAATAAATACAGTGCAAACACTTGTGTAAACTTAACACTTTCGAAACTATCAGTAACTAGTCTTGGAAAGTGTTAGTTGCTCAGTTGTGTCCGACTCTTTGGTGACCCCACGGACTGTAGCCTGCCAGGCTCCTCTGTCCACAGAATTCTTCAGGCAAGAATACTGGAGTGGGTTGCCATTTCCTTCTCCAGGGAATCTTCCTGACCCAGGGATCGAACCTGGGTCTCCTGCATTGCAGGCAGATTCTTTACCATCTGAGCCATCAGGGAATCCCAACTAGTCTTTGGTATGAGCTAATTTTTCATATTCTCTGGAGAAGAAACTTAAGTTACCTCGGCTTTGGGACTTCTGTAAGGAAGGCAGTCTGATGCTGTTTGCAGCCTCACAGCAGATAGAAACAAGCAGCGGTGCAAAGACAGAGCTCAGAGAGAGGAAATCCGGTGCCGTAGTGCTCCTTCACTATTTTTCCTAGCAGACAGAATTCTCTTTTCAGATAGAATAGGACAAGGAAGCTGTGAGAATTTTATAAATATTTCGTCAAAGCAATTACCATTTCCTTCCATCCCTTTCAACAATCCTCAGTGCCTGAAACCGACTAACTGGCAGTTTTTTGAGAAATGACAGAGACTATTCTAGCTAAGTTAACAAGGCATTCTACCAAAAGGAGCCCTGCACAGTCTTAAAGTGGTAACAGCGAAAGAAAATATAATCATCAACTTAATGATGAGGACTCTCTGGAATCACCACATTACATTATGTGAACAATTTCCATATAACTAATGGTTGCTTTGGATAGAGAGTGTTGAAGTCAGCAGGCTTCTGGTTTCCCTGTAGGTAGAAAACATATTGCCAGACAGCTGTTTCACTTGCTATTGGTGATTTGATTCTCAATACACTAGTTCTTTTCCTTTGCAGTGAATTCAATGCAATCTACTTTAAAACGACAAGTGATTTATTGACCACTTACTTTCTGCAAAGCAATCTGTTAAGCCTGAGGAGAGAAACAAAAGTAAGTCTCAGACTTTCAACAAGACAATAAAGAGAAATGATATTCGTGCACACATTAAGATAATCTATGGTAGAAAAAGATAAATGAGCCAACACCTCTAGCCCAAGTGGAAAGCTTTGACTTGCATTGGAGATGACACTGGAAGGTAGGCAAGATTCAAAAGACAGGAGAAGAAATTTCCAAGAAAAGGGAACAGTCAGGGAAGAATGAATATGGTTGACAGAAATTTAAGGGATCAAGAACTGGTAGGGCTGGTCTTTCCAAAACAGCTGCCACTAGCCACCTATGACTCCTGAGCTCTGAGCTCTTGACTAGTCCAAACAGCAATGTGCTCTATGTGTAATATATACACCAGATTTTGAACACTTAATAAAAAAAAATCTCATTAATATTTTTATACCATGTCAACTGAAAGATATGTAAGAAGTTGTGAGTCAAGTTTTATTCAGGGAACTTATTGAGGATGAGAGTCTGAGAGACCGCCTCTCAGATCACTCTGAGGAACTGCTCTGAAGAGATAAGGGAGGAGCCAGGATCTATATGAATTTGTTGCTGGGAAAATTATGTAGTCAAATAATATATACACCAGATTTTGAACACTTAATAAAAAAAAATCTCATTAATATTTTTATACCATGTCAACTGAAAGATATGTAAGAAGTTGTGAGTCAAGTTTTATTCAGGGAACTTATTGAGGATGAGAGTCTGAGAGACCGCCTCTCAGATCACTCTGAGGAACTGCTCTGAAGAGATAAGGGAGGAGCCAGGATCTATATGAATTTGTTGCTGGGAAAATTATGTAGTCAAATATCAAAAGGTTACTGCTAATCACAAAGAACAGGCATCTCAAGTTTTACTGCTTTTTATGTTTGCAAAGATGCAGGAATCTGGAGTCTTTGGAAATTTTTCGTAGGTACGTATCTTAACCGTCTAAGGGCCAGTATCCAAAGCATGATGGCTGCCCAGGGAGCTCAGTGGTAAAGAATCTGCTTTCCAACACAGGAGACTCTAGTTCAGTCCCTGGGTCGGGAAGATCCCCTGCAGAAGGGAATAGCTACCCACTCCAGTATTCTTGCCTGGAAAATTCCATGGACAGAGAAGCCTGGTGGGCTACAGCCCATAGGGTTGCAAAGAGTTGTACATGACTTACAGATTAAACAAAAACAACATATCCAAAGCATGGAATGGTTCCTACTTTTCTCCATCCTGAACTCCCTCAGAGCACACTGTCTATAGGGAACTACAGTGGCTAATGGCTTGATCCCTCTAGGATTGGAATGGAAGGTAACATTTTTTTCTTTACAATTGTTTATATGTTGAAATAATATTTATATATTTCCTTTTTCCTCTAGCCACCTTAAGTTCACTAGGTAGGGCCCTGCAAATTAGATAAAAGACAGATTAACGAGAGAAAAATGGAATTTTATTAACTTGTGGACCCCTCATATACATAGGAGTACTCAGTGACAAGTAAATCAAAGGGGTGGTTAGAACATGGGCTTATTTCATGTCTTAACAAAGGACAGTCAGTTTGTACAGAAGTGACAAGACAAAGGAAAGGAGCTTTGAGCTTCTCTGTGTGTGCTAAGTTGCTTCAGTAATGTCCGACTCTTTACTACCCTATGGACTATAGACCACCAGGCTCCTCTGTCCATGGGATTCTCCAGGCAAGAATATTGGAGTGAGTTGCCAGTTCCTCCTCCAGGGGATCTTCCTGACCCAGGGATTGAAGCTGGGTCTTTTATGTCTCCTTCATTGGCAGGTGGGTTCTTTACCATTAGTGCCACCTGGGAAGCCCTGGATTGAGCTTCTAGGGGTGGCAAATTGTGGGAAGACAAAAGTATGGAGAAACTAATGAGAGATAAGAATTGTTCTAGTGATGTTTGTGTAGATTCCTCTAGTGCCATCCCTGGGTTTATAATAATCCTAGAGTCTTCTAGGGAAAGGAATGAAGAATTGATCTATTCTTTCTAGGAGAATTGTGGGGAGAGGAGGGAGAGTTTTTCTTGCATCTGCTTTTTTCCAAATGCCCTCAGTCAAAATAATCCTTAGGCCAGAGTGGCATATTTGAGGATGATATACTCTCTGAACCCCTTCAAGATATATTGGATGAGATAAAATGCATTATTAAAATTAGCTTCACTTTTTAAAAATGTTTTGGGGTGGGGTGGGCTGCAAAGCATGTGGGATTTTAGCTCCCTGTCCAGGGATTAAACCAGCATCCCCTGTATTGGAAAGTGACGTCTTAGCCACTGGACCACCAGGGAAGTCCCTCCACTTTTTTAAAAAAAGCTTTTTAAATGTGACTACCAAAAAGTTTAAATTCTATTTGTGGCTAATATTATTTTCTACAGGATAGTGCTGGGTCAAATTATGGCACATTTTGAATATCAAAGTGTTTGAAAGGCACTTCTTGGCACTGTATTTTGGCAATGGGAGGTGAATATGACACCATCAAGAAGAGACGGCATATGCTGCTGTTGTGCTAATGTTATAATTGGGAACTGGGACCAGCGTTTTGAAAATGGCTGGAAAACAGCTGCTGTGTTTGCTTGTTTGAGTGGGTGGTTGTGATTTTATTCATAATCAAAATAAATTACAGAGGCACTAATGATAGTTTTCCTGTGGTAAGTTAAAAAAAAAAAAGGAGGTAACTCAAGAAAAACTTGAGATGATCTAGTATTGCATTTTCTCAGTTGAGATTTGATAGTGATTGGCTATTGAAGAAAATATTTTATTATGGACATTTTTGTAGGAAAAATAGCTATTACTACTAGTCTGACTTTCTCTAGCCTGTAACTTCCATCTTACCCTTGAAAGGATAGTTTTTTAATGAAATTTTTAGAAACTGAAGTTTGCTTAGGAACACAGTTACTGTGTTTTTTTAATATACAGTCTGAAATTTAAGTGCTTCAGCATATGTGATATGTAGGTATATGTTTAAATTAGTTTTAATCATAAAGCATTCTAATCATAAATTCACACTTGAAAAGTGGGTTACCCATAAAAGATGTTATACCCTGGATGACATTTCTGCAAGAACTTCAAAAATTTCTCCCTGAATCTGCACTTAAGGGGATTTGAAGGGATAGTGTAACAGTGAAATGAATGATGAGGGACCTGGCAGCCTAAAGCCTTGGGGAAAATTCCCAGTTTCAGAACTCTGTTTTGCCTTCCTTCTCTTAATGGAGGTTTCTCTTGTCTGATCTGATTAGGAAGCTAGCTGATCTTCAGGCAGAATGTTTTCTCGTTTTGCCTGGGAATTAACCTTTCCTGCAAGGTGTTTGCTGGTGTTCCTAGGCGATCAAGGAGCTAGAATTTCGTGGAGCTTACAAAGCAAGTATGTGTGTTTGGGAGTCGATCTGTAATAGATGTTTGCACATGTGTCTTGGTTTGAGATGCATCTTCATGAGCGGTTATGGGAAGACCAGTAGCTCAGTGACCAGACATCTGGGTTTGGCCAGGAGAGTCCCAGTTTGCACTTGCTGTCCAACCCTGATTACTAATAGCACCACTTTTCACTGTTAAAAATGTCTGAGTTTGAATAATAAATTATATGGTCACTCTTTTGCAAGTGGTTTTAAAATATGTCTACAGATTCTTTGTAGTTCCCCTCATCAAGAGATGGAGTCTATTTCTCCACTCCTTGACCATGGACTGGATTGAAGCTAAAGTCGCTCAGTCGTGTCCGACTCTTTGCGACCCTGTGGACTGTAGCCTACCAGGTTCCTCCGTCCTTGGGATTCTCCAGGCAAGAATACTGGAGTGGCTTGCCATTTTCTTCTCCAGGGGATCTTCCCGATCCAGGGTTTGAACCCAGGTCTCCCAGACTGGAGGCAAATGCTTTAACCTCTGAGCCACCAGGGAAGCCCATGGACTGGATTAGTGACTGGCTTTAAAGAAATAGAGTAAGGCAGAGATGATGCTGTGTTACTGGTGGTGGCCACGAAAGGCACTTAGTACCCCTTGGGTCAGTTATTCTGGGGGAAGCTAGCCTCTATACTGTAGTGAGCATTTTGTAAAAGAAGGAATGTGAGATTCAGGTAAAGCAACTTGCCGAAATTCCCACAGCTAGCTGGTGGTAGAGCCAGCTCTCAATCTGTATCTGCCTCAGTGCAAACCCACATTTGTAAAAGAACAAAATCATGCCCTCCCGCTTTGTGAAAAAGAATCCAGAAAAACAAAATAATAGGAAATTTGACAATAGGCCATGAGCAAATGCAGAAAGACTTTGTATGAGATAGATAGTAAACCTAAGGTTTTAAATGCTGTGTTTTTATTTTAAATTTATTTATTTTGTAATTGAAGGATAATTGCTTTATAAAATTGGGTTGGTTTCTGCCAAACATCAATGTGAATCAACCATAGGTATACATATGTCCCCTCTCTCTTGAACCTCCCTCCCACCTCCCTTCTCATCCCTCAGAATGTACAATACATTCACATGGTTCAAAATATATGAAAGTATTTCAGTGAAATCTCTCTCTCTCACACACATCTGCTTCCAGCTGCCTAGTGCCCTTCCCAACATTGCTAGTTTCTTGCATGTCTTTCCATAAATAACTCTAAAATTGTACAAGGCTATATATGTGTGTGTATATATGTATACTTAGTACCATGGAGAAGGCAATGGCACCCGACTCCAGTTCTCTTACCTGGAAAATCCCGTGGATGGAGGAGCCTTATGGGCTGCAGTCCATGGGGTCACTAAGAGTCAGACACAACTGAGCGACTTCACTTTCATGCATTGGAGAAGGAAATGGCAACCCACTCCAGTGTTCTTGCCTGGAGAATCCCAGGGATGGGGGAGCCTGGTGGGCTGCCATGTATGGGGTCGCACAGAGTCGGACACGACTGAAATGACTTAGCAGCAGCAGCAGTATCACCATATTTTAACACAAATGATAACACAGAATAGCACACATTTTGGTGGGTTTTGTTGTTGTTGTTATTTGTTTTTTAACCTAATACTGAAGTATGGATGTCATTAAAGTACATTAAAAATTAGTTTTTATAGTTGCATTATATTCCAGTGAGTTGTGTAACATAACATGTAATGAATCTCCTTTGGATGTCATTTAAATTATTTTCAATCCTTTTTTTATTTCAACAAAATGCTGTGATGAATAACCACGTAAACATGTCACCTGTAGATACAGGTTCTCAGCACCATAGCCCAGCCCACTGCCCTGATGTGATGAAGGGCCACTGAGGGCATTATAGACCAAGCTATTCACTAACTCTGTGAGGGGTACTGAAACTACTGGCTTCCTTTCTGTTACCCTAGGCGAGAAAAGACAACAGAAGGGCAGAGTTCATTTCTTTAAAAAAAAAAAATCTGTTAAATTCATAGATATTTATTTTCTAACTTGCTGTATCAGAAAATAGCTGACGAAGGAATGCTCTGGCAGTCGTGGTTAGCACTCAGCTAACATTTTCACTGCCTAGGGTGGGGGTTTGATCCCTGGATGAAGAACGAAGATCCTGCAAACTGCCCAGCACAGCCAAAAAAGGCAAGAAAGAAAAACAGCTGATGAAATGATTTCAACTTGGCAGGACTATTAATTTTGGTATTCAACACATTCTCATTTGTGTCCTAAGGAAATAGTGGGTGCCTTTTAATATAAATGGGCTTCCCTAGTGGCTCAGTAGTGAAGAATCTGCCTGCAAAGCAGGAGACGCAGATGTGATCCCTGAGTCAGGAAGACCCCTTGGAGGAGGATATGGCAACCCACTTCAGTATTCTTGCCTGGAGAATCCCATGGACAGAGGAACCTAACGGGCTACAGTCCACGGGGTCGCAAAAAGTCATACACGATTGAGCGACTAAACCACCATTTAATATACATGCTATGCTAAGTCGCTTTAGTCGTGTCCGACTCTGTGCGACCCCATAGACGGCAGCCCACCAGGGTCCTCTGTCCACAGGATTCTCCAGGCAAGAATACTGGAGTGGGTTGCCATTTCATTCTCCATTTAATATAAATGATCTCACCATTTAATATAAATACCTTTAAATCTTTTCCTGAAACTTCCCTCTTCCTCTCCATCCTCTTTCTGCCCCTCCCTTCCTCCACCTCCTTTATATGTCCAGCTATCCAGGCCAAAAATCTGTCTTGCATGACAGGTCACTGATGAAAACCCAGATCCTCCAAATCCTCTAATAATAGCTGGCTTATTGAATGTGCTGGGCTTGGTAGGTACAGAGTTCAGTGTTTTTCCTTCTCATCTCTCCTCCTGTAACCTGCCCTGCAGATCCATTCTAAGGCTGCTCTGGAAGAAATCTCAGGCAAGTTTTGTCACCTTTCTGGTCCCTGTCATGTAATAAAAAGTCCAGTTCTGCTGACCTGGCTGCAGGGCAAGGGGGATGTAATGGAAGTCCCCCTCCCCACCCCCAACAGTCCTGTCCCCACTGTGACTGATCTCAGAGCAGCATCCTACCAAACTCCCAGCAATAAGAGAAAGATCCAAGGGTGGGAAGCTTCCTGTACTGGATGAAGCCAGGTTCCTTGGACCAGATCATGTTAACATGAGTAATTAATCAGAATAATTCCAAGGGCATACAGCTGAATGCTAATCAAGCCTTCTTCCTGTTGCTGAAGGGACACAAATGGAGGGGGTTTCCATGGCAATTTGTAAAGCAAGAGGAGGTGAGAAGGATGGAGATGAACTTCTGTATGTGACGTGTGCCTCTCAGGAGGCACTTGGAAAGAAAACGCTAGTGCAAGACTCATAAAAGGCATCTATTCTAGAGTGTTTTAAACCCTTACCAAAGATGAGCAGGATGTTACCAACCATGACTGATCAATTCACCAGTCACAGGTCGTCAAAGAGGAGTGTTCCCACTGAGGAGTTTTAAGAAGTTGCTTTTGTTTTTCAGGTAGAAAACCTGAGCTCCAAATGAGCCCATTCATGCTTTAAAAAAGCTACATTATTTAACCTAGGGGCTCTTGTTTTCAGCAGTTTAAAAGTGAGTTGCTAGTGAGACAGACGTTGGAGTTACTTTAATGCCCAAAAGGAACTTGCAATTCAAGAAGTATCTTAAAGGCACCTAGAGCTATACTGCCTTTAGGTTCACAAAACTGCTGACTTTTAATAGCAGATTTTCTATTCAACTAGAAAAATCTCTATAGAGGATTTTTTAAAATCCCTCCTCCCACTGCTTTCCACTGGGTAACCATAGTTTGTTTTCTATGCTTGTGAATCTGTCTCTGTTTCAAAAATAAGTTTATTTCTGTCATATAGACATTATCATAGCCTGATAATTTCTAGGTCTGCTCATGTTGCTGCAAATGATGTTATTTCACTTTTTTATAGCTGAGCAATATTCCATTGTATATATGTACCACATCTTCTTTATCCATTCATCTGTCAGTGGACATTTGGGTTACTTCCATGTCTTGGCTATTGTAAATAGTGCTAGGAACACTGGAGTGCATGTATCTTTTCCAATCAGAATTTTCATCTTTTCCAGATATATGCCCAAGAGTGGGATTGCTGAATCATATGGTAACTCTATATTCAATTTTTTAAGGAACCTCCATGCTGTTCTCTGTAGTTGTTACACTAATTGACACTCCTACCAACAGTGCAGAAGGGTTCCCTTTTCTCTACACCCTCTCTATTATTTATTATTTGTAGACTTTTTGATGATGGCCATTCTGACTGGTGTGAGGTGGTACCTCCTTGTAGTTTTGATTTGCATTTCTCTAATGATTAGTGAGGCTGAGCATCTTTTCACATGCCTTTTGGCCATCTATATGTCTTCTTTGGAGAAATGTCTATTTAGGTCTTCTGCCCATTTTGTTCAAGTTGTTTGTTTTTTGGTTTTTTTTTGATATTGAGCTGTGTGAGCTGTGTGTATAATTTAGAAATTAAGCCCTTGTCAGTCATATCATTTGCAGATATAATGTGTGTGAAAGTTGTTCAGTTGTGCCCGACTCTTTGCTACCCTATGGACGGTACAGTCCATGGAATTATCCAGGCCAGAATACTGGAGTGCGTAGCCTTTCCCTTCTCCAGGGGATCTTCCCAACCCAGAGACCAAATCAAGGTCTAGCACATTGCAGGCAGATTCTTTACCAGCTGAGTCACAAGGGAAGCCCATTTTCTTCATAGAGGATCTATAAACATAAGTCATCAAACATAACCACCCCCCCCTTAAACCCATTTGCCATAGCAAGTTGGCAAAAAGCAGGATACATGGGGATATATTAAAAAAAAAAAAAACAAACTCTGACTCTGAATGGCTGTTCAGGGTTTCCTTATAGGAAGTACATCATAAGCTAACTCTCTGGCAGCATTAGCAAATTCTTATTTTGTTTGGACAATTACACACAGAGAAACCCCACTAATTAATATTAAACCTTAAAAATGTATAAATTTGGTCTAATTTCTCACATTTTTAAGAGTACTTCGGTTATCACCGTTAGATGAAACAACCATCCAAACTCCCTTATACTGAGTGCATGACAATAGTGAAATCAGTGTAGTAAAAGGAGACATATGCGCTTTACAAATATTAATGTCAAGAGTTAGATGTCTTCTAAGTTTTAATATACAAGAAACAACTTGATGCTTCCCTGCTTCTTGCATGGGGTTTACTCTTGACTGTTTTCATGAGAGTATCACAGAAAATTCACAGTAATGTTACCTTAGACTGTGAACATCCTGGATCTAAACTCACCCTGTGTATGCAGAATACCTGCCTCTGTGCTACATGCTCAGTCGTGTCTGATTCTGTGACCCCATGGACTGTAGCCACCAGACTCCTCTATCCATACGTTTCTCCAGGCAAGAATACTGGAGTGGGTGCCATGCCCTCCTCCAGGGGAACCTGCAGCCCAGGGATGGAACCCACATCTCTCATGCCTCCTGCATTGGCAGGCGGATTCTTTACCGCTGCGTCACCTGGGAAATACCGCTTAATAAATAAAACCATGCCGAGAAGGGTGAGTTGTATTCCACATTAGCAAGTGGTTACTTTTGGTATAGGATCTTTAAAACACTTTCAGTGAACTAAGGTGAAAGAAGACACAGCTAAAATCTGTCCAAAAAGGATAAAAGTCCAGCCCAGGGTTGTAGTGAAACTGAAAAGACCCTTCCAGTTTAAAACCTCTCCCCTTGTCTGGGTCAGGCTGAGAAATGTGCCATAATGAGGATAATTTTGTTTTATGATTCCTCTTTAGTGTTTACCTTTTTTTCATGATTTGGATACTGTTTTGGGCCCCTCTGGATAGGGTTTCCCTTATGGCTCAGCTAGTAAAGAATCTGCCTGCAATGCGGAAACTGCTGCTGCTGCTGCTAAGTCGCTTTGGTCGTGTCGACTCTGTGCAACCCCATAGACGGCAGCCCTCTAGGCTCCTCTGTCCCTGGGATTCTCCAGACAAGAACACTGGAGTGGGTTGCCATTGCCTTCTCCAATGCGTGAAAGTGAGAAGCAAAAGTGAAGTCGCTCAGTCTTGCTGACTCTTAGCGACCCCATGGACTGCAGCCTAACAGGCTCCTCCACCCATGGGACTTTCCAGGCAAGAGTACTGGAGTGGGGTGCCATTGACCTGGGTTCAATCCCTGGGTTGGGAAGATACCCTGGAGAAGGGAAAGGCTACCCACTCCAGTATTCTGGCCTGGAGAATTCCATTCAATCCATGGGGTGACAAAGAGTCAGACAACTGAGTGACTTTTACTCACTTCACAGGGATATAATACTAGAAGATTGGCGATGAGAGGGAATAGGCGCGAAATATTTAACTTGACAGCTGTGATCTTCATCAGCATCCCTGGAGCCGGATGAAAGTCAGAGCCAACTCTGAGGCTCATTGGTGCTCTGGGGGGATGTTTGGAGAGCCCCTGTTACCCCTAGCAAGGCTGAGTCTCTCTCATGTTGGCTTTGGGGGTTAAAGCGCTATCTGTTCTTTCTTCTTTTTTTATTTTTATTTATTTTCTTTGAATTTTTAAATTTTTTATACCATACATCAACATGAATCCACCACGGGTGTACATGAGTTCCCAATCCTGAACCCAAAAATTAATTTATATTTGGCTGCGCTGGGTCTTTGTTGCTGCACATAAGCTTTCTCTAGTTGTGGCGCACAGGTTTCTCATTGCGGTGGTGGCTTGTCTTATTGTGGAGCATGGCTCTAGACATGCAGGTTTCAGGAGTCATGGTGCATGGGTTTAGTTGCCCTGCTGCATGTGAAATCTTCCCGGACCAGGGATGGAATAAACCCCTGTACCCTGCATTGGCAGGTGGAGTCTCGAACACTGAACCACCAGGAAAATCCCCAGTGCTACCTTTTCTAGGTATCTGCCGTGTGCTTGTTTAGTTGTTAGAATCACTCTCCCCATCCCAGCCTCCTAGCAGGTTGCCTATTTGGATGGGGGTTCCTCTCCAAAGGGCCCTATCCAGCTGCCTCCCCATGGTCCCCAGCCAGAACACCCTGAGTCATTTTTGCTCTGCCATCTGTAAGAGCCCAGGCCATTCCTAAGCAACCCTCCCCCCTCCTGCAGCTGCTGCCAGGCAAACCTAGCTCCTACCACTGCCTCTTGGCTTTCACTCCACAATGACTCTCAATTGTCAAGGCAACAAGTTTGAGCTCTCCAAATGTGGTTTTCTCTAAGTTCCTCTCATTGGCTTCAAGTGTGTTGGAAACACTCCCTACCTCCACTATCCTGTTACAGGAGCACACAGACACCTCTCTGCAAAGGACTCCTCACAGGAGGCTCTTCAGCCCCACAATGATCCTTCGCCTTCTCTTCTGCAGTCTGGAGGTGGCTTACGGGCTGATGCCGGCAAAACCATTTCTCAGTCTCTTCACACGCTCTGTGTAGGCAAGCCACTGCCTTGCATTAGCACGAGGGAGTGCTTGGCACTTATTGTTTTGTCCTTGAATCTTGGAGCCTCTGCTGAAGTTTCAAGACTGAAAGAGTCCATTTTAGCACCCTGTTACACATTATAGAGAACTTCCATGATGACTCAGTGGTAAAGGATCCACCTGCCAATACAGGAGACACCGGTTACATCCCTGGGTTGGGAAGATCCCCTGGAGAAGGAAATGACAACTCACTCCAGTTTTCTTGCCTAGAGAATCCTATGGACAGAGAAGCCTGGTGTGCCACAGTCCGTGGGGTTCACAAAGAGTTGGACAGAACTTAGGGGCTAAACAACAACACACATTATAGGCTCAATTCTTAGGTGTAGCCTTTATTACACCATCTGTGCAGTAGGAGTTTTTACGTGGGTAGAAAAGAGCATGATTGACAAGGCGATGTGCCTCCACTCCAGAGTAGCAGAGTCTGAAAGGGAATAATCTGCCTTTGAACACAGGTAATACAGATTGCTTCCATCTCTCTACTTCTTTCCATCCTTACAGCCCGAACTGTATTTAGACCTCATTGTCTCTTGCCCACGTGTGAGGTGATCTCTCTAATTAGTTATCACAGTGACTTGATGCTTAGTCCTTCCACTGCTTTCCTAAAATTGTCTCCAATACATCCCTGGATTCATTTCCTAGGGTTACAACAAGTGACCACGCTCAGTGGCTTACCACAACAGAGCTTCACAGTCTCACGGTCCTAGAGGCCAGACATCCAAAAATCAAGGTGTTGGCAGCTTGGTTCTTTTTGGAGGCCTTGAGGGGAGATGCCCTGGGCCTTTCTTCTAGCTCCTGGTATCCAGCAGTCCTTGGCATTCCTCGGCTTGTAGACGTATCATTCCAACCTCTGTCTCCACATTCACATGGCCGTCTCCCCTGTGCATCTCTGCATCTCACACCTCCTTCCTTTTTTCTCTTTAAGATTTCCACTCATTGGAATTGGGTCCACCCTAAATCCAATCAGTCTCATTTCAAGATCCTCATAATTACGTCTGCAAAAACCCTATTTCCAAGGAAAGTCACAGTCACAGGTACAGAGGGTGAGGACTTGGACACATCTCGAGGGGGCACATTCAGCCTCTGGCCTCACAAGGACTCCTCCCATGCCGCTGCCTCCCTCTGCTCAGCACTCCCCATCTGAGCGCCAAACTGGAAGGCCCAGAATGCTTCTGAGAAACTCTGATATAAGCTGCCAGACTGGTTTTTTTTTTGTACAAAAGCGAACTAAAATGGACTGGAATGGGTGAATTTAACTCAGATGACCATTATATCTACTACTGCGGGCAGGAATCCCTTAGAAGAAGTGGAGTAGCCATCATGGTCAACAGAAGAGTCCAAAATACAGTACTTGGATGCAATCTCAAAAACGACAAAATGATCTCTGTTCGTTTCCAAGGCAAACCATTCAATATCACAGTAATCCAAGTCTACACCCCAACCAGTAATGCTGAAGAAGCTTAAGTTGAATGGTTCTATGAAGACCTACAAGACCTTTTAGAACTAACACCCAAAAAAGATGTTCTTTTCATTATAGGGGACTGATATGCAAAAGTAGGAAGTCAAGAAACACCTGGGGTAACAGGCAAATTTGGCACTGGAATGCGGAATGAAGCAGGACAAAGACTGATAGAATTTTACCAAGAGAACGCACTGGTCATAGCATACACCCTCTTCCAACAACACAAGAGAAGACTCTACACATGGACATCACCAGATGGTCAACACCGAAATCAGATTGATTATATTCTTTGCAGCCAAAGATAGAGAAGCTCTATACAGTCAGCAAAAACAAGACTGGGAGCTGACTCCCGGTCTGTGGCTCAGATCATGAACTCCTTATTGTCAAATTCAGACTTAAATTGAAGAAAGTAGGGAAACTTTCTAGACCATTTGGTCTAGAAACATACTAGACCATTCAGGTATGATCTAAATCAAATCCCTTATGATTATACAGTGGAAGTGAGAAATAGATTTAAGGGCCTAGATCTGATAGATAGAGTGCCTGATGAACTATGGTCGGAGGTTTGTGACATTGTACAGGAGACAGGGATTAAGACCATCCCCATGGAAAAGAAATGCAAAAAAGCAAAATGGCTGTCTGGGAAGGCCTTACAAATAGCTGTGAAAAGAAGAGAGGTGAAAAGCAAAGGAGAAAAGGAAAGATATAAGCATCTGAATGCAGAGTTCCAAAGAATAGCAAGGAGAGATAAGAAACCCTTCCTCAGTGATCAGTGCAAAGAAATAGAGGAAAACAACAGAATGGGAAAGACTAGAGATCTCTTCAAGAAAATTAGAGATACCAAGGGAACATTTCATGCAAGGATGGGCTCGATAAAGGACAGAAATGGTATGGACCTAACAGAAGCAGAAGATATTAAGAAGAGGTGGCAAGAATACACGGAAGAACTGTACAAAAAAGATCTTC
>SJYT01009614.1:91040-126311 GCA_006410635.1 Cephalophus harveyi
TTTTTTTTTTTTTTTTTAATTTCTGTAACTTCTTGTTCTCTTCTAAAGGGAAAAAAACTGATGAAAATAAAAAGTTCCAAATGATATTGATCTCCCAGTATATTCTGCTCAACTAGAAATTCAAACACTGGAAATTTCCATCGTGTTTCGGATCCTCTCATTCCTAAACTGTGAAATCTATTTCTTAACATGGTTTCAAGGATTAAATAAAATAATCTGTAGTAAATTCCTATGTATTTCTGCAGACAGTTGGTCTCAAATTCGGTAGGTTTCCCCCCCTTCTCTAGAACCTCTGTATTTAAGACCAAGAACCAGGTAGTCTCAAGGAGTCGTAGGTCAGTGGTTAAACGAGGGAGCCCCCACCTCAAGATCACTTAGGTCCACATTCTCACTTGTCCAATCAAAGCCCTGTTCAGAGCTCCAGGGCTTAGGAGAGCCACAGCACCAGAACCCACTTTGCTGACTTCCAAATTTTTCCCTTGGCATTTAAATTTAAAATAAAATGAGTTTACCAGCCATTAAAATGGGCTTCCCAGGTGGCACTAGTGGTAAAGACCCTGCCTGCCAATGCAGGAGACCTAAGACACGTGGTTCAATATCGGAGTCAGGAAGAGCCCCTGGAGGAGGGCATGGCAACTCACTCCAGTATCCTTGCCTGGAGAATCCCATGGACAGAGGAGCCTGGCAGGCTGTAGTCCATGGAGTCTCAAAGAGCCAGACTCAAGTGAAGCGACTAACACACAGACACACTAGTGGTAGGAAAGTTTGTAGTGGCCTGTTCTGTGGCAGCGGTGGGAGAGACGGGATAGGGGAGACCCAGGTTGAAAGTGAAAAGTACAGTCCTTGACCAAGTCATTCTGGCCTGTTCCAGGCCCTGTACCAGCTTCCCTTTCATGCCTTTGTGAGGTTGATGGAATAGATAACCAGCAATCACTGTGTCTAAGCCTAGCTGCATGTCCACCCAGGGACTGGCTTCGTATCCAGGACTCCAGGATAGCCAGGCCTGGGTCACAGTAGAAGACAACTGACTTGTTCCTGGCCTCCTGTGGGTAATTATCATTCTTTCAGAGAGGTACAGAAGGAGACAAGCCAGACTCAACTGAAGCGACTAACACACAGACACACTAGTGGTAGGAAAGTTTGTAGTGGCCTGTTCTGTGGCAGCGGTGGGAGAGACGGGATAGGGGAGACCCAGGTTGAAAGTGAAAAGAACAGTCCTTGACCAAGTCATTCTGGCCTATTCCAGGCCCTGTACCAGCTTCCCTTTCATGCCTTTGTGAGGTTGATGGAATAGATAACCAGCAATCACTGTGTCTAAGCCTAGCTACATGTCCACCCAGGGATTGGCTTCGTATCCAGGACTCCAGGATAGCCAGGCCTGGGTCACCGTAGAAGACAACTGACTTGTTCCTGGCCTCCTGTGGGTAATTATCATTCTTTCAGAGAGGTACAGAAGGAGAGTCTTCCCACTGCCTGAGGCTGGATTCCACTTGAGAGTCCAGCGCACCCAGAGGGACAGATACTGGGAGGCGGAACCCTGAACTGGAGTCACCACGCTCTCCAGCCTCTGTCCTCTCACCTCTAAAAGGAAGATCTCCTGGGACACTTGCATCTTAGCTCCTGCAGTTGTGAGGAACAAATTGTTAAAGCAGTTGCCTTAAGTGGAGAGGATTAATGTAGCACTGTTGTTCAGCTGCTCAGTTGTATATGACTTTTCGTGACCCCATGGACCACAGCACACCAGGCTTCCCTGTCCTTCACTATCTCCTGGAGTTTGCTTAAACTCATGCCTATTGAGTTGACATTGCCCTCCAAGGATCTCATCCTCTGTCACCCCCTTCTCCTCCTGCCCTTAAGCTTTCCCATCATTAGGGTCTATTCCAGTGAGTTGGCTGGAATAGACCAGCCAACATGGCCAAAGTATTGGAGCTTTAGCTTCAGCATCAGTCCTTTCAGGGAATATAGTGTTAGTGGGGGCTTGGAGGTGACAGTCAAGCTTGCTGGGCAGCTTCAGAGCCATCCTGAGCATCCTGGGGCCCCTCTCTCCTCCCTCTGCCTTCAGCTCCCTGGTTTCTGCCCCAGGGCTCTTCAGTTTACGCGTGACTTTCAGCTGCCATGGCCCTGATTCAGGCTCACCACATCATTCCTCTTTGAACTTCACTCTCAACTCATTCGTTCGGTGTCTCTCTTAGTTCACATTCCGAAGAGAAAATCTTTGAATGATCCAATATTTGAAGGTTGAAGTGGGTTCCCCAAAAGGACATATTCAAGTCCAAGTCCTACCCCACCCTCATCTCCAGCCCCAGGACCTGTGAATGTGACCTTATTTGGAAATAACATCTTTCACATGTAATCAAGTTCAGATGAAATCATCCTGTACTTGAGTAGGTCCTGAGTCCAATATGATGGGTGTCCTTAAAAGAAGAGGTCAACTTAGAACACAGAAAAAAAGAAAAGACTCACGGAGAAAATGGCATGTGACAACAGAGACAAATGCATCTAGAAGCCAAAGAGCAACCAGGATTGTTTGTTGGCAGCCACCAGCAACTGCAAGAAGGCATCTTCCCTAGACCCTTTGGAGCTTGATTGAAGACCTCCAGCCTTAGAACAGTAAGATAATACATCCCTGCAGTTTTAAGCCACCCAGTGTGTGGTCATTTGTTACACCCGCCTAGGAAACAAATACACTCAGCTTATCTTTTGGTGCCAGGCCAGCCTTGGAATGTGGCCGCTTTGGGTGGGATATTCACTTCTTTCCTAGTCTGCTGAGGCCAAGAGTGTCAGGGCAATGTCATCCAACTGTGGCCACTTAGGCAGCAAGGCAAGAGGCAGAGCAATTTTCTGTAGAAGGAGGCATGAGCGTGGAAAGGGTTTTCAGTGTGACCTCTCCATGACTGATTTTGTTGTTGTTCAGTTGTTAAGTCATATCTGATTCTTTGCAACCTCTTAGACTATAGCCTGCCAGGCTCCTGTGTCCATGGAATTCTCCAGGCAAGAATACTGAAGTAGGTAGCCATTCCCTTCTCTGGGGCATCTTCCCGACCCAGGGATCGAACAGGGGTTTCTTGCATTGCGTGCAGATTCTTTACTGTTTGAGCCACCAGGAAAGCCTGAAAATTGCTCAAACTCATGTCCATTGAGTCAGTGATGTTATCTAACCATCTCATCCTCTGCCGCCCCTTCTCCTTTTGCCTTCAGTCTTTCCCAGCATCAGAGTTTTTTCCAATGAGTTGACTTTTTGCCTCAGGTGGCTAAAGTACTGGAGCTTCAGCCACAGTCCTTCCAATGAATATTCAGGGTTGATTTCCTTTAGAGGATTGACTGGTTTGATCTCCTTGCAGTTCAAGGACTCTCAAGAGTCTTCATCAGCACCACAGTTTGAAAGCATCAGTTCTTCGGCACTCAGCCTTCTTTATGGTCCTACTCTCACATCCACATATGACTAATGGAAAAACCATAGGTTGACTCCGAGGACCTTTGTTGGCAAAGTGATGTCTCTACTTGTTAATATGCTGTCTAGGTTTGTCCAAACTACCATTACTAACTGCTGCTGCTGCTGCTAAGTCGCTTCAGTCGTGTCCGACTCTGTGCGACCCCACAGATGGCAGCCCACTGGGCTCCGCCATCCCTGGGATTCTCCAGGCAAGAACACTGGAGTGGGTTGCCATTTCCTTCTCCAATGCATGAAAGTGAAAAGTCAAAGTGAAGTCGCTCAGTCGTGTCTGACTCAGCGACCCCATGGACTGCAGCCTACCGGGCTCCTCCGTCCATGGGATTTTCCAGGCAAGAGTACTGGAGTGGGGTGCCATTGCCTTCTCCGCATTACTAACTAGTGGGCTTTTAAATAAACTTTCTAAAGACATACATTGCCTAGGATTGCAGGCCATCTTTGGCTTTATTCCGGCCCAAGGAAGATTTTTGTTACTGTTTTAATTTGCCAAAGCAGTATTTTTTGATTATAAGTTATTTTCCTATCTGCCATTCCTGAAGAACAGTTTCTTCAAATGAAAGGTATGTTGGTTGATGTCCAGACCAGCTCTTGTTCACGGGTGAGCCCTCTGGTGGCACCACTCACACTGGCCAGCACCGAGGTAGATCAGCTTTGGGCCAGCGTTGAAGGCATGTTAATCCAGCATCCTCTTAAGGAGAACTAATGATCTCATACAAGAAATGAACAGAGTTAACAGTGATGTCAAGTAAGATAAAGGGAAAAGAGAAGCAATGTTCATGGCCAAAGTGCTTGAAAGCATGATGGACCAAGGTGATGAGAATGTTAGGAAGAAAACAGTTTAAAACAGAGACCGTGAATAATGAGTGTATAGGATCTTTCTGTCCAAATTGTGTGGGCTTCTAAGCTGGTGATGGCATCAGCATAGGGCAGACAGTCTAGCGACTTCCTGTTCCAAACCCAGGCTTTTGTGTTTTTTGGGGGGGTTGGGGGTTGGGGGCTGGGGATTAACTTTGTCTTAATGAACAAACCACTTTGATATATTAGCACTTGGTATTTATGATGATAGCCCTGAACATTTGTTCAAAATCTGTTTCTTAATTTAGGAACAAAAATCAGAGACTGTAAGTTACGGGCAGGCTTGGCTTGGTAAGGGTTTCGCTTTGCCACTGCTCTAGACATAATCAGCTTTCTTGTATGTTTTAAATTTGTTTTTATGAATATAAAAGTTATGGCTGATCACCATAGAGGTTTAGGAAAGAAACTTGTTCTAAAATTTTTTTAGGGTCTGATACCAATGTCTGTAATCCGTGAGGTCACAGAGAATCAGACATGACTTGGCTACTGAACAGCAACAACCACCAATGGTAGTTTTGTAAATGGTTCTTTCAATCAGACCTGTGCTTAAGGTCTGTCCCCCTTAGTCCATTTCTTTCCTTCCAGTCCCTGAAACTCTAACTTTGTTCTAACCTTATAATTGTCACCTTTCCAGGGAAGCATTGTTTTCACTCTGCCTGATTCCCCTATTTAGACAACTGTGTGTACAATGTGTCAACTTATAGGAATATCTGACATTACCTGCTCGTGCACTCTTAGGAAAAACCTTGGGTCAGATCCTTGTGTGGAGCTGGAGGCTCCTTGACTCCCACTCTCAGCAGAGCTTCCTATTTTCTGGGAAGTAGACGGCATCGCCGACTCTGATTATCGTCTGTGCTTGGTAAGCAAGGTACGGAGAGATCAGTGCAGCCCATCAGAGACACATGCATTGCTACAAAACACAGGACATGCCATGTCTGCAAATATCCTATCAAAAGTCCCTCTTCGTTAGAAATAATATTTACTTCCTTTTAATATTTTCATTTTAAGAACAGGGAGAACTGTCTACAGTGCCTCATGTGAGATTTGTCTTAACACAACCCTGGTGATAGGAAAGGCTGCAGCTTTTTTTTGCTCCAACTTTTACCTCCCGTGTCGATGTCAGTAATCGCTTGGTTACACCCACAGAGGCATGGCTGGCGCAGGACAGGTGTGGCTCTTGGGATCATGAAAATCCATCGCTGGCCCTTGACCTTGAGCTGCCTGTGGGAGCCCACAGCCAGGCTTCTGCCCATCAGTGTTCTTACTGTGATTCTGCCTCCAGCCTGGGAGGTGGGGCAGGTGTTCTCTTCCTGGGTACCTTCTGCCACTACACCCAGGGAATTCACCCCACACGCCCCGCAGGCTCCGCACCCGGTGTCAGTCAGCCCTAGGGAGCTCTGCACGGTCTGCTCTAAAGCCCTCTGAGACCGCTGCCCACGTCACTGACGGGTCCCCTGATCAAGTTCCTTTCTTGCCTTCCATTCCAGGTAAATGGAATCGTTCACAATTTGTAGTTGCTTGTGTCTGGCTTTTTTCCCTAGCATAGTGTTTCTAAGCTTCACGCATGTTACTCTAAGCGTGTAAGACTGCTCACTCATGTCTTGACTCTCTTGTGGCCCCATGGACTGTAGCACACCAGGCTCCTCTATCCATGGAATTTTCCAGGCAAGAATACTGGAGTGGGTTGTGTCCCATGTAAGGACAGGCCATACTTTCTTTCTTTATTCATTCATCAGATGCTAGGATATTCGGTTGCTTCCAATTTGAGGCCACTATGAAAAATGCTATTATCAACCTTCATGTACAAGTTTTTGTGTAAGCATATATTTTCATTTCCCTTGAGTCAAGGCTAAGAATGGAATTGCAGAGTCATCAGGTATGTCTATGTTTAACTTTTTAAGAAACTGTTAGACTATTTCCTAAAGTGACTATACTGTTGTATATTCTAGCCAGTTACACTTTCTCCACGTCTTCAGCCATATTTGGTATTGAAAGCCTTTCTCGCTATGGCAAATCTAATAGCTGTGAAGTGGCATTTCCTGATTTTAATTTGCATTAGCTAATGACTAACAGTGTTGAGAATATCTTCATGTGCTTATTGTCCTTATGTGTGTTCTCTTTGGTGAAACATCTTTTCCAATGTTTTGCTAATTTAAAAAATTAGATTGTCTTCCTATTATTGAGCTATAACATTCTTTATAGTAGAAACAAGTCCTTTATCAGAAATTGCTTTAATATATATGCTTTATATATACTTCTCCCAGTCTGTGGCTATCATTTCATTCTCTTCATGTTCTCATTTTAAAAGCAAAAATTTTCCACTTTAATGTAATCCAATTTATCAGTTTTTATCTTTTACAGATCATATTTTCAGTTTCTAAGAAATCTTTGCCTATGCCAAGATCACAAGATCATAAAGGTTTTTTTCTGTTATCATTTTGAAATTTTCTAGAAATTTTTTAGCTCTCAAAATTTAGATGTATGATGCACGGTGAGTTGATTTTTGTGTATGGTGTGTCATAAGGATCTAAGCTTTGATTTCTCTGCATATGTGTATCCAGTTGAACAGCACAGAGAGCTTTATTACCCTTTCAACACTGAATTGCCTACCACCATCGTCAGTTATCAATTTACTGTAAATGTGCAGGATTATTTCTGAGCTCTATTACATGTCTTTAGTCTATCTAATTGCCTACACAGTCTCTATTATCTGTTTTTAATCTAATATGTCTGACTTTATGCCAATATCCAGAGAAGGCAATGGCACCCCACTCCACTACTCTTGCCTGGAAAATCCCATGGACGGAGGAGCCTGGTGGGCTGCAGTCCATGGGGTCGCTAAGAGTCGGACACTACTGAGCGACTTCCCTTTCACTTTTCACTTTCATGCATTGGAGAAGGAAATGGCAACCCACTCCAGTGTTCTTGCCTGGAGAATCCCAGGGACAGGGGAGCCTGGTGGGCTGCCGTCTATGGGGTCGCACAGAGTCGGACACGACCGAAGCGACTTAGCAGCAGCAGCAGCATGCCAATATCACACTGTCTTATTACTGCAACTTGACGGTAAGTTTGAAACTTGTTCTTTTTAAAAAATATTTTGGTTAATCTAGATCCTTTGCATTATATATTTTAAGGTTCAGTTCAGCTCAGTTCAGTCACTCAGTCGTGTCCGACTCTTTGCGACCCCACGAATCGCAGCACATCAGGCCTCCCTGTCCATCACCAACTTCCGGAGTTCACACAGACTCACGTCCATCGAGTCAGTGATGCCATCCAACCATCTCATCCCCTGTTGTCCCCTTCTCCTCCTGCCCCCAATCTCCTCCTGCCCCCAATGCCCAGCATCAGAGTCTTTTCCAGTGAGTCAACTCTTCGCATGAAGTGGCCAAAGTACTGGAGTTTCAGCTTTAACATCATTCCTTCCAAAGAACTCCCAGGGCTGATCTCCTTCAGAATGGACTGGTTGGATCTCCTTGCAGTCCAAGGGACTCTCAAGAGTCTTCTCCAACACCACAGTTCAAAAGCATCAATTCTTCGGCACTCAGCTTTCTTCACAGTCCAACTCTCACATCCATACATGACCACTGGAAAAACCATAGCCTTGACTAGATGGACCTTTGTTGGCAAAGTAATGTCTCTGCTTTTCAATATGCTATCTAGGTTGGACATAACTTTTCTTCCAAGGAGTAAGCTTCTTTTAATTTCATGGCTGCAGTCACCATCTGCAGTGATTTTGGAGCCCCCCAAAATAAAGTCTGTCAATGTTTCCACTGTTTCTCCATCTATTTCTCATGAAGTGATGGGACCGGATGCCATGATCTTAGTTTTCTAGATGTGTAGCTTTAAGCCAACTTTTTCACTCTCCACTTTCACTTTCCTCTTCGCTTTCTGCCATAAGGGTGATGTCATCTGCATATCTGAGGTTATTGATATTTCTCCCAGCAATCTTGACTCCAGCTTGTGTTTCTTCCAGCCCAGCATTTCTCACGATGTACTCTGCATATAAGTTAAATAAGCAGGGTGACAATATACAGCCTTGACGTACTCCTTTTCCTATTTGGAACCAGTCTGTTGTTCCATGTCCAGTTCTAACTCTTGCTTCCTGACCTGCATATAGATTTCTCAAGAGGTGGTCTTGTATTCCCATCTCTTTCAGAATTTTCCACAGTTGATTGTGATCCACACAGTCAAAGGCTTTGGCATAGTCAATAAAGCAGAAATAGATGTTTTTCTGGAACTCTCTTGCTTTTTCCATGATCCAGCAGATGTTGGCAATTTGATCTCTGGTTCCTCTGCCTTTTCTAAAACCAGTTACCTTGTCAATTTCTCCAAAAAATTGGGATTTCAACTGGGGTTGTGTTGAATCTATAGATCACCTTGGGAAGAACTGCAGTCTTAACAATATGACGTCTTCTATTCCGTGAGTGTACTAGATCTTTCCATTTATGTAGATCTTTTAAATTTTAGATCTTTTACATTTTTTTCAGCAATGCTATATTGTTTTCATTGTATAGGTCTTACATTTCTTTTGTTAAATGTATTCCTAAGTATCTTATTCCTTTTGATGCTATTATGACTATAATTGTTTTCTTAACTTCATTTTCAGGTTGTTGGTTGCTAGTGTACAGAAATACAACTGATTTGTATACACTAATTTTTCATCCTGTGGTACTGCTAAACTCAGCGATTCTAATAGATTTTATAGGTTCCTTGGGATTTTCTGCACAGAAGATTGTATCATCTGTAAGTACATATAGTTGTACCTCTTTTTTTTTTTTTTTTTGACAATCTGTATGCTTTTACATTCCAATGTATATGCTTTTACATTATTTTGATTCCGCTGTTGCACTGGCTAGGATCTCTAGTACACTGGTGAAGAGAGTGATGTATTAGCCAGGGTTCTCCAGAGAAACAGATTTATGTGTGTGTGTGTGTGCTGACATATACAATTAACCATGAAAACTGGTTGGAGTGGAAATCTCTGTCTCATTCCTGATCTCAGAGGAAAGGAACTCAGTCTTTCAAATTAACGATGATGTTAACTAGTAGAGTTTTTATAGAAACCGTTTTGTAGATTGAGGAAATTCCCTTCTAGTGTGTTAAAAGTTTTTAATCATAAATGAGTATTGGAATTTGTGAAATGCTTTTTTCTGTTTCATTGGGATGATTGTATTTTTTCTCCTTTCTTCTATTAATATAATTAATATAACTTTGGCGAGTTGGCAAAGGGGCAAGGAAGAAAGTGGTGAAGAAGACAGGGGAGAAAGAGGAGAGGAGAAGGAAGACAGGAGTCAGAGGAGAGCCGCCCACAGAAGCAGCACAGCAGAACCTGCAAAATGTCCAGAGAGAACTTCTGAGTCCCAGACAATAGCAGAAGCAGATCAAAGCACAGCGGAAGGGACAAACAACAGCCAGAGGGGATCTGGGGACCACGTGAACATTCCTCATTGATTTCCAGAGATTGCATTAGGGAGGCAAACTTGCCGCTGGTGGGGGCGGGTGGACAAAAGAAAAGGTTAGACTGTGTCAGTAACAAATAAATCCAACACTTTCAGTGGCTTAAGTATCCACAGAGATGCTTTTTGTCTCACACTACATTTTCACTGTGAGTTGTTGGGAGGGCTCTCACTCAAGTCACCCTCCCTCTGGGTTAAGGTTGAAAAAAATGTAGAGTCCCTAGAATCTAAAGGATGAAGATTCTGTACCTCTGAATTATGGATACTTTTTACAAGGTGGCCTTATTGATTGTAGCAGTCATGTCAAGGCTGGGGATGTATTAGTTACACCCCATTTTCCCAGTAATCATGGTCAATATTCCCAAGAGCATCAGTGGAGTCAGGGTATTTGTTGCTCCTTTCAAATTGAAAGCAATCAGATAAATTCACATCACATAAAAGTGTTCTTTTTCCCAAGGTTAATAATTGCGTTTTTAAAAATCATTGCATTTTTAAAAGGACACCTTAGCTATCCTAGAGACATTACTTAATACAAAGAAATAAATGGTTAATGAGCAAAATTTCAGACAGCAATGACAGGTTGATAGAGATGGCTCTGTTCATGGGGTGAAACTTTTGAACCCCCATTGTACAAACAGATGATGGTATAACTTGCCTATTCATAAATAGTAGAAATCCTATCCTGAACCAGGAATGGCAGCTAGTCAGGTAAGTCAAAAAGAAGAGGTAGAAAGAGGATTGAAACCCCAGTAGCTGTGCATTTGAACCATCTACTCTTGTCCAATTGTTTTACTACTAAATGTCTATGAATTCAACCCAAGTGAAAGCTTCAAAGTAGAAAAATTAGTAGATTATTTTACAGACTGCAGGAGTAAGTTCAGCTGAGTTCAGTCACTCAGTCATGTTCGACTCTTTGCGACCCCATGAACTCCAACACGCCAGGCCTCCTTGTCCATCACCAACTCCTGGAGTTTACCCAAACTCATGTCCATTGAGTTGGTGATGCCATCCAACCATCTCATCCTCTGTCATCCCCTTCTCCTCCCATCTTCAATCTTTCCCAGCATCAGGGTCTTTTCAAACGTGTCAGCTCATCGCATCAGGTGTCCAAAGTATTAGAGTTTCAGCTTCAGCATCAGTCCTTCTAGTGAATACCCAGGACTGATCTCCTTTAGGATGGACAGGTTGGACCTCCTTGCAGTCCAAGGGACTCTCAAGAGTCTTCTCCAACACCACAGTTCAAAAGCATCAATTCTTCGGTGTTCAGCCTTCTTTATAGTCCAACTCTCACATCCATACATGACTACTGGAAAAACCATAGCCTTGGCTAGACAGACCTTTGTTGGCAAAGTAATGTCTCTGCTTTTGAATACACAGGACAGGACCTGGTTGGAAATATTTTGGTGAATTAGCTGTATAATTCATATTCTTACCATAATTTCCCCTCTCCACCCCCATGCTTGCTTGTAACAGGCTATGTTGTAACAGGCTTGCTTGTAACACTGCCTCTGAGGGGGCATGGAGACGGGTGAACAGCCGAGGCCTGTGGAAGACTGGAGACTTCTCTGAGTTGTACTTTTCCTAGATATTTTTATCAACTGAGGCTTGAGGGGAAGGGTCAGGACCAGGTGATGACTGAGATTCTGCCCCTTGGCTTGAGGAGAGGAGAGAGCTGTGGTGTTGAAGCAGCAGGGCCACGGTTCTGCTTCAGGGCTGTGTACTTAGGAGGTGCTTGGGGTGCAAGCACGTGTCTGTTGCCAGGCCTTGGTCAAAGAAGTCATAGTCCTCGTGATTTAAGCCTTAGCTCCGAAAGATTCCTGTGACCTAAAAGCAGAATGGAAGGAAAGAGAAGGTACAAAAAACCCAAGCTAACGTATTTTAACATATTTTGAAAACAGAGATGAGATTTCTCATATACTTGCCTTTGGGAGCAGAGGTTGATGTCAGTGTACAGGTATATTCTTCTTTAAATGCAAACTGAAAGCTTGAGGCTTTGACAGTGTAGTGAGTTTCTTACTAGAACAGTTTTTGATCAAGGCAAGGAAGAGGAAGCAGATTACAATCAGAGTATTAGTTTTGAGGCTACTGACCAGTCTTTTATAAGAGCAGTTTCATTATAAGGGCAGGGCAGGGGGCAGGGGAGCATGTTCCCTGGTGGCTCAGTGACAAAGAATCCACCTGCTAATACAGGAGACGTGGGGCACACAGATTTGATCCCTGAGTCGGGAAGATCCCCTGGAGGAAGAGATGGCAACCCACTCCACTATTCTTGCCTAGAGAATTCCGTGGACAGAGGAGCCTGGCGGGCTACAGTCCATGGGGTCACAAAGAGTCAGATGGGACTGAGCAACTGAGGAACTTGATTGTAAGGTAGGTAGCAGCCCTACATCTGTGGCTGGAAAGAAGCTTGGAGGGAGCCTTGCCTGCGAGGGTGGGAGCGTATCTCTACCACCTCCTGGCTGCTAGTAAGTAGTTTACACATTTCGTTCTTTTCTTTTTTGTCTGGTTATTTTTAATTTTTCTTGGGGTATGGCTGCTTTATAATGTTGTGTTAGTTTCTGCTATATGGCTAAGTAGGCAGGGCAGGGGGCAGGGGAGCATGTTCCCTGGTGGCTCAGTGACAAAGAATCCACCTGCTAATACAGGAGACGTGGGGCACACAGATTTGATCCCTGAGTCGGGAAGATCCCCTGGAGGAAGAGATGGCAACCCACTCCACTATTCTTGCCTAGAGAATTCCGTGGACAGAGGAGCCTGGCGGGCTACAGTCCATGGGGTCACAAAGAGTCAGATGGGACTGAGCAACTGAGGAACTTGATTGTAAGGTAGGTAGCAGCCCTACATCTGTGGCTGGAAAGAAGCTTGGAGGGAGCCTTGCCTGCGAGGGTGGGAGCGTATCTCTACCACCTCCTGGCTGCTAGTAAGTAGTTTACACATTTCGTTCTTTTCTTTTTTGTCTGGTTATTTTTAATTTTTCTTGGGGTATGGCTGCTTTATAATGTTGTGTTAGTTTCTGCTATATGGCTAAGTGAATCCAACATATGTATACATGCATCCCGTCTTTGGGGAATTTCCTTCCCATTTAGGTCAGCACAGAGCACTGAGTAGAGTTCCTTGTGCTCTACATCAGGTTCTCAATAGTTATCTATTTTATAATTATCTATTTATTTATACATAAATAAATAATAATAAAGTCGCTCAGTCATGTCCAACTCTTGTGACCCCATGGACTATAGCCTACCAGGCTCCTCCATCCATGGGATTCTCCAGGCAAGAGTACTGGAGTGGGCTGCCATTTCCTTCTCCAGAGGATCTTCCCAACCCAGGGATCAAACCCAGGTCTCCCGCATTATAGGTAGACGCTTTACCGTCTGAGCCACCAGGGAAGTCAGTCACTCCCACTCTCCCAAGTCATCCCACCCCCTAATTTTAAGCTTTTAAGATCTAAGTTTCAAAATAAAAATCACTTAAAAGATCTTCACCATAGTGGGTAGGATTTTCCAACCTTCTGTTTCACTGAGAGGAGGTTTCCTTGGAAAGGGGGGATTAAGAAGCCTCATCCAGAAGGGTTCGGAGGTGGACCTCCTGTCCCTGAGGCTGATGTGGTGCTGATGGGGGCATTAAGGAAGGGGTCGGGCCTTACCTAGCCCTCTCAGAATGGTGGCTTTCTAGATGAAGCCCCAGACCGGGGTCTTGGTAAAAAAATCAAATGACACAAATCCACTGGAGAGCTGACTCTGGTCTTCACCTCATTTATGAAAACCAAGGCCAATCTGTGTTAGAGAAGGAGGTGGCAACAACCAACAGGAAGGCACAAGCTTGGCCGGAGCAGAAACCTTCCTTCCTACGTGCTTAGCAGTCAGGGAGCAGAGGTCACGGAGCAGGGGGTTGTGAGAGAGCCGATCACCCCCTCCACTTCCAGTTACCATTCAGCCTGGGCTGGAGCGGGCTGGGTGGACTGCATATGATACTGAAGTTTTACAAATTAAGATTTCCATTGCTTAGGAGGCTGAAACTTTACAAGTGAACATGACTGAGAATAAAAGAACTAGAATGAAAGAAGTAGAATGAGAACTAGAATAAAAGAACTAGAATGAGATTGCTTGAATGACTGAAGACTTTCAGAGTTAGGTTGAGATGTTGCTAAGTTTTTCTATTAACAAGTGTGGATAAGGGACAAGGGAAGCGGGGGATGTGACTCAAGACCATACAGTTCAGGAAAATAATCTGAAAAAAAAAAAGTGTATATTTATATACGCTGTTGTTTAGTCACTAAGTCATGTCCTACTCTTTTGTGACCTCATGGTCTGTGGCCTGCCAGGCTCCTCTGTCCATGGGATTCTCCAAGCAAGAATAATGGAGTGGGTTGCCATTTCCTTTGCCAGGGGATCTTCCCGACCGAGGAATTGAATTTGTACCTCCTGCACTGCAGGTGATCTCCTCATTGCAGGCAGATTCTTTACTGATTAAGCTACCAGGAAAGCCCTATCTATTTATCCATCTATCTAAAACTGAATCACTTTGCTGTATACTGGAAACTAACACAATATTGTAAATCAACTATACTTCAATTAAAAAAAAAGACAGTACAGTTCACAGCAGCTTTTGGAAAAATAGAAATTATATTTTTGCTTATGCCCAGTGAGTTCAGCTTGCTTATTCAAAATGATTCTGCTTATAAGCAGTCTAATTACTTCTTGTCATTGGGCTATTCACTTTAACTATTGATTAATTGCAGGTTTTTATATACCAAGGAAATTCACACTTGGTCATACATTAGACAAATATTTTTCCCAGTTTGTTACCTACGTCCTAATTTTTTATAAGTTTTTTCTGTAGAGAATTAGTCATTCTCTTTTGTTGATTCTGGGGTTAGTGTCTACTAAGATATATTCCTCACTGTAAAAAATAGTAAAAAAAAAAAATTGTTTATGGTGTTTTCTAGTGCTTTCTTTCATGTTTATACACACGATCTCAAGAAATGTGAACTAGTGTTTAAGAAAAAGTATCTGCTATTGCTTTAACAGCAATGATTCTTTTGTAACTTTCTCTTCCAGCACTTTTCCACTCCTGATAGGATATTTTTTCCCTTATCATTGAGGTCCTGACTTGCTATGGTCACTGACTTTTCTGGAACCATTACCATTAAGCTAATTGCTCTTACTTCTCACTTTGCCACATGCGTACTGATTCCTACTCTACATTTGTACCCTTCTTACACATACCTTGAAACTCTGTTTAAAAAGCACAGCTTGGTCAGAAAGCCCATGCTTTCCTTACCCCTCCTGCTACAGAGAGTTTGATGTCAGGAACCCAGTCAGTTCCTAAAATTCAAGGTTAGCAACAGCCTGCGTAGATTAGAACATAACACTTTGTCTCATGTTTCTTGGGCTTATACTTGGGTTATATTTTCAATGCCATTTGGAAGAGAAAGCAAAACCTTTCCATCCCACTTTCTAGAATTTCCATCGCCTGCTAGATAGGGATTATATTGTTGAAAGGTAGCAGGGTTTATTGTAAGACGGAAGGAATTAGTATTAACATAAATAGAGCATATTATGTCTTTCATCAGAGGATTCCTTTTAGATTATGGCCAGCTTGATACACCTGTCTCCTGGGATTTCGGCGTAGGCTAAAGAATAAAGTTCTGAAGCCCTGTATAAGCCTCTCTAGGAAAAACTTACAGTCCTATCATGGTTAGTGTCTCTTAAAGTGTTTGTTTTTTTTTTTTTTTTTTTCCTCTTATGAATTCACTCAATCAACAAATTTTTATTGAGTGCTATGACTTAGTTTGGGTTTCTATAACAAATTACCATCAACTGGGTATTTAAACAACAAACATTTATTTCTCACAGCTTGGGAGGCTAGTAGTCTGAGATCAGGGTACAAATGTGATGAGGTTCTAGTGAAAGCCTGCTCTGGTTCACAGACTGCTGCATTCTTGTTATATCCTTGCCTGGCAGAAAGAGGGTGAGAGAGAGATCTCTGGGGTCCCTTCATTAAGGGCACCAGTGTCATTCACAAGACCTTCCCCCTCATGACCTAATTCTGTCAGAGCAGAAGAAAGTTTCTTCTACCCTTCTAGANGTGAAAGCCTGCTCTGGTTCACAGACTGCTGCGTTCTTGTTATATCCTTGCCTGGCAGAAAGAGGGTGAGAGAGAGATCTCTGGGGTCCCTTCATTAAGGGCACCAGTGTCATTCACAAGACCTTCCCCCTCATGACCTAATTCTGTCAGAGCAGAAGAAAGTTTCTTCTACCCTTCTAGATTCTTCGGGCTGGTCTTAGAATTAAATGACATGAGACAGATTAACAGGAGAAAATCGAAGTTTAATAACATGTATACACAGGTGAGGTCCAGGAAAACTAAGAAGTTTGCCAGTAGAGTTGAAGCCCTCACTTTAAGTACAATCTTCAGCTAAAGACAAAAGAAGGTGTTGTGGGTAGTGGTCTAGGAACTCAAAGCGGAGGAAAGCAATACACATGGAGATGGAAAAGCAACTGTTTGGTAAACAGGTATTTGCTGAGCCCTGCAGAGACAATAGGACCCAGAGAGCAATTTTGACATACAGACTTTGCTAGGTTCTTCCCTGTCTACACACTTAGTTCACACTACAGTTACCTATGGTGGTAGGTCCTTCCCTAGAACCAGTCCTCTATCTACAGGTGATGGCGTTAGGAAGAAGGTCAAAGTTTCTTCCTAAGTCTTTTGGGCTTTGATTGTTTTTAGCTCAAAATAATCCACAGGCCAAAGAGTTATTTTAGGGTAGCAAATTTTGCTCCCCTCTACTTCTGAAAGGTCTCTCCTCCTAATACCATTACACTGGGCATTAGGGCTTTCCCATGTGAATTTGGCAGGGGAGACATTAATATTCAATTGCAACTGACTACATAGCCAGGCCCTGGGGATAAAGTAGTGCTGAACAAACCAAAATCCCTGCTTTCATGGAGTAAACATTCTCATGGAGAAGACAAATAAGTAAATCGATAGATACCATCACATTATGTAGTGATATGTGTTATGAAAATAAAATAAGGTAGAGTAAGAGGATGAAGAATGATAAGATCAGCCAGCAGGAAAGACTTCCTGGAAGAGACAGCTTAGGAGCAGAGACCTGAGTCACCTGGGGGGACGAGCAATGTGAAGATCTGAGGGCAGAGCACTGTAGGAATGGGGAACAGCAGGGATAAAGGCTTTATGGCAGGAATATGCTTGGTGTGTGTAAGAAACAGCAAGCAGATCAGTGTAACTGTAGGAGCATGGGTGAGGGAAGAACAGAGATGCAGCTAGAGAAGATAATGAACATCCCATAAGCCACTGGCTACTTTTGAGCAAAAGGGCAGAACCTAATTTACATTTTAAAAATCTCACTCTGGCTGCAGTGTGAAAAAATGACTATAGGAGAGAAGGAATGAAGCAAAGTAAAGGAGTCTGGATTCTTCGGGGAAAAAAAAAACAATAGAAGGAGTGAATGAATGAGTGAATTTATTTGTCTGTTTGTTTGGAATTGGGTCATGTTGTTACGGAAGCTGAGAAATCCCATGATCTGTAGTCACAAGCTGGAGATCCCAAGTCCAAGTCCAAAGTTAAGAGAAGACCAAAGACTCAGGCTGAAAACAGGCTGAGAGAGCAGATTCTCTCCTGCTCAGGTTTTTTTCTTCTATTCAGGTCTCCAGTGAATTGTATGAGGGCCACTCACAATGAGGAGGGAGATCTGCTATGTTCAGCCTACTGACTCGAATGTTAATCTCACCCAGAAATAACCTCACAGTCACACCCAGAAACTTGTGTAACCAAAGATGCGGACACCCCGTGATCTAGTCAAGTGGACACAAAAAAATTGACTAACACACGGGGAAAACAGTGAAGAGGCACTTGTGTACACTGCTGAGAGATGGTGTGATGGTGGTTTGGACCAGGAATGTGGCTCTGAACTTGGTGAGAGGTTGCTAGATGCACTTTGAAGGTCTGGCTTTTGGGTGGGAGAAGTTAAGAATGACACTGAGCTTTGGGCTTGAGCATGTGAATGGTGGTGTGACTCTGCAGGTGGAGAACACTGGGGAGAAATCAGTTTAGGGGCCTGCATACAGACTTCGGCTTTTGACCTGTTAGTATTGAGAGGCCTGTGAAACCTAAGGGGAGTTTCAGGCACAGATAGAGAGACTAGAAGATAAAGGGCAGAACTAGAGATAAAAACTGGGGAGTCTTTATTATATAAAGGTTATATAAAGTCAGGGGCTGGATGAGACCTTCACTGAGAGGACTAGATTGAGAAGCCACCCGAAGCCTGAGCCTTGTGTCTGCCCAGTGTGAGAGGTCGGGAGGGAAAGAGAACCTAGCCAAGGACACTGAGAAGAAATTGGGATATGGTTTCCCGAAGCCAAAGAAAAAGTAGGGGCTCAGAAAGGAGGGAGGGATCAGTGTTTGAAAGGCTGAAAGTGATTAAGTAAAATTAGGCCTGAGGGTTTTCCACGGGATTTGACTGCTTCCTCCATATTTTTTCCCATGTGATAGAATAGGATTGGCCCCTGGTGGCACCCAGAGCCCACCCTTGCCATCAGGGAGACTGCTAGTTGATTGATGAAAATGTTTTTTCCTTGCTTACTCACAGAACCCGAGTTTTATCCAGGGCGGTAATATATCTACCTCCTCTGAAGCTAGACATAATTATAGCCCAGTTCTAGTCAATTAAGGGCAAACAGAAGGCATGGAATGGGGATTTGGGGGAAGGTTCTTTAGAGTGGACTAACTAAGCTGGCTTGAGTGCCTGTTTCTTTTAGTTCATCCCTTCTCGCCTGACACATAGATGTAACGGCTAAAAATCTGGAAGTCATCATGACAACAAGAGGACAGGGGATGCTCCCTAAGCAAGGTGGGTAGGGAAGCTGGAAGGAGCCTGGATGGCCCAGTGATATTACTGAGTCTCATGCTAGGCTTGGACTTTTTATTTCTATTTTTGTAGAAGTGCGTGTGTGTTAGTCACACAGTCATGTCCAACTCTTTGCAACCCCATGGAATGTAGTCCACCAGGCTCTTCTGTCCGTGGGGTTCTCCAGGCAGGAATACTGGAGTGGGTTGCCATTCCCTTCTCCAGGGGATCTTTGAAACCTAGGTATTGAACCCGGGTCTCCTGCATTGCAGGCAAACTCTTTACTAGATGAGCCACCAGGGAAACCCATATAATATATATAAATATAATTTTTTTTTCTGTTATTTGACAACTGAACCTAATCCTAAGTGATACACTAGCTGTGCAGTCTTCACCTTGGGTCTTCTTGCCAAAGCAGTCCTTCTCACCCTGTACCGTGAAAATAAGGATAAGTGGGGCTGGGAGGCACAGGTTCTAGGACCATCTCTGCTAGTTTTATATATAGTGGTGGGGTTTTGGCCAAATCTCTGGAGCTGTCTTTAAACTGCTTTGTTCATCTGTGAAAAGGGCCTACTCCTGTTCTTCTTTTATGACCTGATATTTTTTCTTCAGCATTAATTTTTTCTTAGTGATCAGTGAGCTTGCTTTGGCTATGCTTCTTCTAGTAAATGTGAATGCAGTACACCTCTGGGACCTGGATTAGGTCAAGGCTGCGGGAGAGAATTCATGAGCCATAATAGAAACCAACTCTTATAGAGCTTTAGCTAATAAATAGAAAGCTTTTATTAATAAATAGGAAGTCTTTTGCGTGTGTGCATGCTCAGTTGCTCAGTCATGTCTGACTCTTTGCGACCTGGTGGACTGTAGCCAAACTCCTCTGTCCACGGATTTCCCAGCAAGGATACTGGAGTGGGTTGCCATTTCCTTCACCAAGGGGTCTTCCCCACCCAGGGATCGAATTCGTGTCTCCTGCATTGCTGGCGTTTTCTTTACCACTGAGCCATCTAGGAAGCCCCCTTAGTCTTTTAGGGGCTTGAAAGCCAAGCCCAGGAAAGTAAAAAAACCAAAGCAAAAATTTCAGGTTTAAGTGAAAACACCTGATGAGTTTAACGATCTGGATTTGCATTACCAAGTCAAAACACCTGTGTTAGCGAGCTGGGTGATTTGCGCAAGCGCCAACACGGTTTGCGGAAGACTTCCGTAGTATCCGCTGGAGATGCTGACCGAACCTCCGTGTACCCCAGGGTCGTAGGTCGACCTCGGTGGAAACTGGCTTCCTGCTCAAGACTGATGCTTCTTCAGGTCAGTAGGACTGATTTTGGACCCTCTCTCTCAGAGGAAGAGAGAGCGTATGGGTTGTGCCTGTGTGGGAGTGGGGGTGGGGAAGGAGAACTGAGAATCCCGGGAGCAGGCCGGGGAATCGTGTTCCCACTCAGAGAGAGTGATTTTCGGAGCGTCATCTTCAAGCCCTGGTAGTTAGACCTAAAACGTCAGCATACGTTGTGCTGGTTCTGAGCTGTGTCCGCCGGGGTCTGAGTTTTTCTCTTGTTGGAAACTCCTGAATAATTTGAGAGGTAGGGAGGGGAACCGCCCGGGGCTGAACTCCCCAAGTCCTTGTCTGTGCTTATATTTGCACAACTCAGAGCAGATTACAGCGTTCATCACATTCCATCTCCGTAATTGCCCTGTGAGGCAAGGTGGACAGGTTCAGGGCTATTATCTGGTCCAATCCTGTTATTCTTCAGTTTGTGGAGGAGGAGGCCTCCGGTAGCAGTTAGATGAGGCTAAGCCCTCCAGGCCTGCGGCTGGCTGGGGTGTGAGGGGCGCGGAGCGGTGGGCAGGCCAGGCTCCTGGGAAGCTGAGAGGGCCCTGCGCTTCCCTGCGCTTCACTTGGTTTCTCTTCACCACGTGCTCCAGACGTTCTGTTTGTAAAGCTGAGTTTGTGGGACTTACTTGGCGGTCCAGTGGTAAGGACGCCATGCCGCCACTGCAGGGGGCACTGGTTCGAACCCTGGTGGGGGAACTAGATCCCACCTGACCCTGGTGTCGCCAAAATAAAGAAAAGGGTTCTATAAACAAGAGCTAATTGCTGTAAATTACTTGGAAAGGGAATGATATTACAATAATATACTAATCAATTTGTTTTGTTAATAATTTTTTTTTTTAAGATGATTTTTTTACCTCGTCAGGGTAGGAATGGTGGCCTCCTGGGACTTTCTGTATCTGGCAAAGGGAAGCCACCTGGTTCTGCTTCAGTCCCAGGGAGGATCCGCCTCCGTGTGTTTAATGGCAGCAAGCTGGGACGACTGTTTGGTTACTCTGCCTAGTTTACATTTGGAAAAAAAAAAAAAAAAGCACCCAGGAGGCAATGTCTTAGCAGATAGGCAAATTTGTAATGCTAATAGAAGAATTTCAGACATGATGTCAACTACATCTAAATTAAAAAAACAAAAGATGGCATGGCAAGTAGATGGGATGGATATGCTAGAGCCAGAGAGCTCTTGCCAATCTCTTCATGCCATGGCACCTTGGAACCTGCTCCATCTCTGCTTGAAGTCTGCACTGGCTGCCGCTGCCTCTTCTGGATAAGATAACAGGAAAAAGGGCCTGGAGCCAGCCAGAGAGACAGAGGGAAGGCCCCCATCCCAGGGATGAAGAGTGACGGGGTAATGGTTCAGAATGCCTTCAACACAGCATTGTCCTGCTCGTCCCTCTCCTCCTGTGCTGGCCCCACTTCCTAAGTGAGAATTCTTTCATTCATTGAACTTAGAATGAAACAAACTTACCAGAGTGCCCGTTATGTATTCACTGAGATATAATAAGCGAGACATGCAAGATCCTTGCCCTTAAAGTTAAAAACAGAATGAACCTTGTGAGGAGGTGGATGAATGTAATGAAAAGGCACTGATTAGAGGTCGGCTACGTAGGGAGGTCACGTGAGCTGAGCTCTGGGAGATGGAGGCACAGCTAGCCACGGAAAGGGCTGGAGGAAGAACCTTCCCGATTGAGGGAACAGAAAGGAAAGTTACCCTGGGATGGGAAAGAACTCTGTCCATGGAGGGACAGAAAGGCTGCCAGGTGGCTGCGGGGCAAGAGAAGTGAGCAGGAAGAAATGTGAATGACTCCGCCAGGCAGGCAGGAGCCGGTGAAGGCTGGACCCTGCGGTCTGGGTTGTGAGAACCCACTGAGTGATTCCATGCAGGACAGTGGCTCGACAGAATTTATATGAACAAGGGCCACAGAGACAGCCATGGGAGAAGGTATTGCATGTTGGAGCTGGAAGAGAGAGAGTGGAGAGTGACTGTGGAGACGGAGGGATTCTTCCCCAGCCTCCGCTACGGGACTGCACCTGGGGAAGCAGGTACTGCCTTTATCCCACCTTGCTCCCCAACGTGTCATCTTGTTCCTGAATCTGTCCCACTGCTTGCTAATTTTTTTCTTTTTTTTTTAAGAAAGTTTCTGCTGTTCTCATGAAACTTCTGCTAGTCGTGAGAAACAGTCGTCACTGTGAAGGATTTTAGAGATTTTATAGAGTTAAGATGGATATATGAATTGGACTCCTAAGATCAACTCCTAAGAATATCTAACTATCTGAAGACCTGTCTTGCCAGTTTTCCCAGTGCACAGAGTGTCTATTTTCTGGTCTCCATCCTGAACTCCTTCAGGAGGTGTTGGAGGCCAGCAGCTGCAGCAGGACATGGTCTAATCCTTGTAGAAGTAGATGACAGGTGTCCACCGCAAGTGCCAATTTGTGGTCGACAACGCTATCTTGTTCACACGGTTTGGGAGATTATTGACGCTAGGGAAGAGATCTGTTTATCTGTTAATTACCTAGTCTTCATTTCTACTTCTTTGACCTGTGAAAGAACTACCAAGTTAGGCAAGTTGTTGTGTGATTAAAAGACTTGAAAGGTGTGCTTGAGCAGGAGATGAGTAGAGCATGGGGGTGACTCATTAAGAGTTACTTAAAAGAGCTTTGCTACAGTGTTGAGCAAAGGGGCATCCTACTGAGAGCAGCTTCTGGCAGAGTCACTTACAGTTTTAGGAGTTGTTGTATCTGGCGGCAGGTAGCCACATTCCTGTCTGTCTGTAGACCACCTCCCAACACCCACTGCCATCCATATACTCATATAGCCTCTCCTCTGTGGCTGCCACTTCTGTCCAGTTGCTGCAAAGACTATCTAGGCATTGGGAGTGCTGAGGACTTTGCCTCATGATTAAACACATGCCACTTGGCAAGAATGTCCTAGAAATTAGGCCAGAGGACATTTAAAGGTTATTACCAGTGCAGCATAGAACAGACATTTCACTGTTGGTGCTACGGGATGTCCTGCCTCTGGTTCTTTGAGTGGCTCTAGTTCAGTTCAGTTCAGTGGCTCAGTTGTGTCCAACTCTTAGCAACCCCATGAACTACGGCAAGCCAGGCCTCCCTGTCCATCACCAAATCCCGGAGCCTACTCAAACGCATGTCCATTGCGGCGGTGATGCCATCCAACCATCTCATCCTCTGTCGTCCCCTTCTCCTCCCGCCTTCAACCTTTCCCAGCATCAGGGACTTTTCCAATGAGTTGGTTCTTCGCATCAAGTGGCCAAAGTATTGGAGTTTCAGCTTCAGCATCAGTCCTTCCAGTGGATGTTCAGGACTGATTTCCTTTATTTTGGGCTGGTTGGATCTCCTTGCAGTCCAAGGGACTCTCAAGAGTCTTCCCCAACACCACAGTTCAAAAGCATCAATTCTTCGGCCCTCAGCTTTCTTCACAGTCCAACTCTCACATCCATACATGACCACTGGAAAAACCATAGCCTTGACTAGATGGGCCTTTGTTGGCAAAGTAATGTCTCTGCTTTTTAATATGCTGTCTAGGTTGGTCATAGCTTTCCTTCCAAGGAGTAAGCGTCTTTTAATTTCATGGCTGCAGTCCCATCTGCAGTGATTTTGGAGCCCCAAAAAATAAAGTCTGCCACTGTTTCCTTTGTTTCCTATCTATTTCCCATGAAGCAATGGTACCGGATGCCATGATCTTAGTTTTCTGAATTTTGAGTTTTAAGTCAAATTTTTCATTCTCCTCCTTCACTTTCATCAAGAAGATCTTTAGTAGTTTTTCACTTTCTGCCATAAGGGTGGTGTCATCTGCATATCTGAGGTTATTGATATTTCTCCCAGCAATCTGGATTCCAGCTTGTGTTTCTTCCAGTCCAGCATTTCTCATGATGTACTCCGCATAGAAGTTAAATAAGCAGGGTGAAATATACAGCCTTGATGTACTCTTTTCCTATTTGGAACCAGTCTGTTGTTCCATGTCCAGTTCTAACTGTTGCTTCCTGACCTGCATACAGATTTCTCAAGAGGCAGGTCAGGTGGTCTTGTATTCCCATCTCTCTCAGAATTTTCCACAGTTGATTGTGATCCACACAGTCAACAGCTTTGGCATAGTCAATAAAGCAGAAATAGATGTTTTTCTGGAACTCTCTTGCTTTTTCAATGATCCAGAGGATGTTGGCAATTTGACCTCTGGTTCCTCTGCCTTTTCTAAAACCAGCTTGAACATCTAGAAGATCATGGTTCACATATTGCTGAAGCCTGGCTTGGAGAATTTTGAGCATTATTTTACTAGCATGTGAGATGAGTGCAATTGTGCGGTAATTGGAGCATTCTTTTGCATTGCCTTTCTTTGGGACTGGAATGAAAACTGACCTTTTCCAGTCCTGTGGCCACTGCTGAGTTTTCCAAATTTGCTGGCATACTGAGTGCAGCACTTTCACAGCATCATCTTTCAGGATTTGAAATAGCTCAACTGGAATGCCATCACCTCCACTAGCTTTGTTCATAGTGATGCTTTCTAAGGCCCACTTGACTTCACATTCCAGGATGTCTGGCTCTAAATGATTGATCACACAATCGGGATTATCCGGGTCGTGAAGATCTTTTTTGTACAGTTTTTCTGTGTATTCTTGCCACCTCTTCTTAATATCTTCTGCTTCTGTTAGGTCCATACCATTTCTTTCCTTTATTGAGCCCATCTCTACATGAAATGTTCCCTTGATATCTCTAATTTTCTTGAAGAGATCTCTCTAGTCTTTCCCATTCTGTTCTTTTCCTCTATTTCTTTGCATTGATAGCTGAAGAAGGCTTTCTTATCTCTTCTTTCTATTCTTTGGAACTCTGCATTCAGATGCTTATATCTTTCCTTTTCTCCTTTGCTTTGCTTTTCACCTCTCTTCTTTTCACAGCTATTTGTAAGGCCTCCCAGACAGCCATTTTGCTTTTTTGCATTTCTTTCCCATGGGGATGGTCTTGATCCCTGTCTCCTGTACAGTGTCACGAACCTCCATCCATAGTTCATCAGGCACTCTATCTATCAGATCTAGGCCCTTAAATCTATTTCTCACTTCCACTGTATAATTGTAAGATATTTGATTTAGGTCATACCTGAATGGTCTAGCGGTTTTTCCTACTTTCTTCAATTTAAGTCTGAATTTGGTAATAAGGAGTTCATGATCTGAGCCACAGTCAGCTCCTGGTCTTGTTTTTGTTGACTGTATAGAGCTTCTCCATCTTTGGCTGCAAATAATCAGTCTGATTTCGGTGCTGACCATCTGGTGATGTCCATGTGTAGATTCTTCTCTTGTGTTGTTGGAAGAGGGTGTTTGCTATGACCAGTGCATTTTCTTGGCAAAACTCTATTAGTCTTTGCCCTGCTTCATTCTGCATTCCAAGGCCAAATTTTCCTGTTACTCCAGGTGTTTTTTGACTTCCTACTTTTGCATTCCAGTCCCCTATAATGAAAACTACATCTTTTTTGGGTGTTACTTCTAGAAGGTCTTGTAGGTCTTCATAGAACCATTCACTTTCAGCTTATTCAGCATTACTGGTTGGGGCATAGACTTGGATTACTATGACATTGATGGTTTGCCTTGGAAATGAACAGCGATCATTCTGTCATTCTTGAGATTGCATCCAAGTACTGTATTTGGGACTCTTATTGACCCTGATGGTTGCTCCATTTTTACTGCTGTGGGCAAGAATCCCTTGAGCGGCTCTAACAAGCCCCATTCTCTCCAGCTACCGACCAACACCCAGAGTCAGCATCTATCTTGTTTCCCTTACTTATGCCTGTCCTGCTCTCAATCTGATCTAGTGTGATTCTAACCCTAGACTCTGTGGATATCTTATCCTTCGTAATGACCATCATGGATGGTATTTCCAGCTTTCAACCCTCAGCTTTTCCCAGTGACCTCCGTCTAGGTTTGTTCTTCCCTATCTTCACCACTGCCGAACCACAGGCAGCCCCAGTTGCTTCAGAGTCAAAGTGTTAGTTGCTCAGGCGTGTCCAACTCTGTGGGACCCCATGGACTGTATGTAGCCCACCAGGCTCCTCTGGCAATGGAGTTCTCCAGGCAAGAATACTGGAGTGGGTTGCCATTCCCTTCTCTAGGGGATCTTCCCGACCCAGGGATCAAAACTGGGTCTCCTGCATTGCAAGTGGATTCTTTACTGTCTGAGCCACCAGGTGTGGAAGACTTGGGCCTCTTTGGACACATCTTCTGCTCAGTCAAGTTATCCCATCTGAGGAATCCAACCGTCAGATCTGAGATAGCTTTTGCCTTTTCTCCCAGGAGTATGAATATGTCTCTGTGCAAATTGGACTCACAGTTGGTCCTGATATTCCAGAATTTCCAAGGCATGCATGAAAATTAGATATAAATTGGGACCTACATGTCACATGTACAAAAGAATGTGTGAGTACCTGTGGACTGTGAAAACAACCTCCTTTCTTCATAATCATTTCCTTCAAACCACTAATTGCTTTATGCTTTCTTGATCTTGAAGAAAGAACATTACTCAAACAGCCACTGAAACAGATGAGTAGATGGTGCCACACATCTGAATCACCAGCGCTGCTTTCTGAATCCTGATTGGCAAGGTTCCTGTTCTCCCTCTGGCTCTCTGGACATCCTTGTCTCAGAAGCCCTGAAATGGGAGCAGACTGCATGGAGAGGTGGCTTTCTCAGCATCTGCCCTCTCTGTGGATGCCATCTACTAAATGACACCGATGAGCTTCTTCCTTGCTCTCTGAAAGAGTCTCACTAGTAACATGATTAAAAGGAAGCAGATTTCAGCGGAAACAAGCATGACTGTGTTGCTCTTTAGAAGGCTGGGAACCAAGCCACCCAACTGCTGATCAATCATTTCTGTGTATATATGGAGAGAGGAAGTAAAGTATGACTCAAAGAGGTTAATTCTTTCCTAAAGCATATGAGGGGCTTCCCAGGTGGCTCAGTGGTAAAGAATCCACCTGCCAAGCAGGAGATGCAAGAGATGCAGGTTCAGTCCCTGGATTAGGAAGATCCCCTGAAGAAGGAAGTGACAACCCACTCCAGCATTCTTGCCTGGAGAATCCCACGGACAGAGGAGCCTGGCAGGCTATAGTGCTGGAGAAGGAAATCACAAGAGAGTCGGGCATGACTTAGCGACTAAACAGCAAAAAAAAGATAGAAGAAGAAGCAGGGATTCCAGGCTGGTGGGGTTTTGGCTTTGGTTTTTGGTTTTCTGAGAAGGGTTGAAGATTGCTTAAGTTTATGCTCATGTATATAATTGAAGGAGATGTGCGGGAATCAATTGAAAGGCACATGGATAAAAATTTTTTAAATCAGAATCCATTCTAGAAACATAAATGTTCTTTTCCCACGAGAAGGTGGATGTAATAAGTGTTTTGGTGTATTGCCTGTATATGATGAACAGACTTTCTAATATCTGTTAGGAGTCACTTTATTCTCGTGGGGGTCACTGAAGTAACTGTGCATGGCAGCGTGGCGCGGAGAGGCAGTGTGGACAGGGCGCTAGGCTGAGAGCCAGGAGAACAGGGTTCCGTATCATGTGAGAACAGGCCAGCGTTGTTCTCTGTGTGGTGAAGACCCAGGGGCTGGTCAGGCCCTGAGCAGTGAGTTAATGAGTGCAATTAGGGCTGGAGTCCCTTAAAGACCAGCTGCACTCCCAGTAGACATGAGCACTGGTCATGGATTTGGTGCACAGGGAGCTAAACCTGGTCTGTTATATGTAACCCCTTGCCTCTTATATGACATGTCTTCTTGGAGACATCCACCCTACCCCTGCACAAAGCAAGCTCTTGGCCCCTCATTCTGTAGCATGGTGGGAGCTATGAAATGCCACCCATGCCCACCCTCACCAACTGTATTCATGTCTACTGAGACCCTTGGGCTCCCATCTGAGATGTGTCAGTTTCCCGCCCTAGAGTTGGAGTGAGAACCTCAAGGCAGATTGTTAAGGGGTCTGGAGTGACTGCTGAATAGAAGACATTGTATTGTGAAAATTACAGAGGAGGTTTGGTATCAATGTGAAGAGGAATCAGTGTTTACGAATGATAGTCAGTGGTAATGGTAAAACAATACCTACAGCATCATGTGGGCTTCCCAGGAAGCTCAGTGGTAAAGAACCTACCTGCCAAGCAGGAGACGCAGGTTTGATCTCTGGGTCAGGAAGATCCCCTGGAGAAGGAAATGGCAACCCACTCCAGTATTCTTGCCTGGGAAATCCCATGGAGAGAGGAGCCTGGGGTCACAAAGAGTCAGACACAACTTGGCAAGTGAACGACCACCACCACAGCATCATGTATGGAATTAAGTATTAATCCCAATGAAATTGGATCCCCCTTAAATTATAGTCTGCTTCCAGAGCACAGAGGACTGAACAGGGCCTTTTTGGTCCCGATACTGTGAAGAAGGGAGGTAGGATTTTGATTAAGTGTAGATGTAAAATTAAAGAGCTGTGGGTTTTGAATTCCTTGAACAGCTCTTCAATTTCTGCTCAGCTTGAAGAGACACTCTATGAATAGTCCACAGCAGTTTGGCAAGAGCTGCTGCTCTCTGAATCATGTTTCTAAAGCAGTTCCTTGTGCAGAAAAGAATAAAAGCTGAGTTTCTGTGACAGTAGCTGGGCTTCCCAGTTTCAACCAAACCCACATGTCTAACTCATAACTCATCCCCCTCCTGGATACACATAACCCAGAAATGACCTGGAGCCAGGAAGGCTGGAAATGACCATTTCTTCAGTATCTGACTCTGAGGCCTTAACCAGCCACAGGCTGGACGGTGTCCTGAGTCTGGACCAGAACTGGCCTAGCCTTTGGGAGTGGGCCATGTGTGATGAGCTCCCCACAGACCAGTTACCCTGTTTCTAGACAGCTGGGGACAGGAAAACAAGAGCAACACATTCCTTGGAGTTAGAAGAACTGGTTTGGAGTATTGACATTGCTATATAACTAACTGTAGGACTAACCAGGTGAACTTGCTAAAGTAACTAGCTAAGGGATAGAGCAGATCACTCCAACTCCAGGAACTGAGGCTGGCATTTGTAAAATGAAAGTCTTAGAGTCAGTAATGAGTAGCAAAAGATAAACTAAGATCTACTAAGATTTATGATAAGAAACATGAACTTTGTGTCAGTTAGGATGGTTTAGGAGGAAGAGTGTAGATCTGGTTTGTCCAGAACTCCCTAAGGTATTTCCCAAATGATTCAGTTAAGTCAACCTTGGAGTTATAAATAAAGATTCTCAACTAGTATAGCAGAGTTTTTGGATTTCCTTACTAATGGATAACATGTACTTTATAGAAACCTCCAGTGTTGTTTTTCTCTTTACATTTACATCTCTTTCTCTTTACCATACATTTTTGGTACGGAATGAAAGAATTCATGGAAATGAATTTGTCCTTTGGTTAGAACAAAAATGCTTTGGGTAGCACCTGTCATTCCCTAACAAGATGGTTTTCTGAAATATTATTGTACTTGATTTGCTGTCAACACGTGGACTTAAATGTGTAGGCTCAACACAGGTAGTTTTTTAACTTCTTTTTCACTCTAAACAGCATCTATCTAGTTCAGTACTCTAAATATAGTCAGCATTCAACAAAAATTTAATTATTAACTGAATTGAGGCTGCCAGGAGAAGAGGGACATTGATTCTTGTCTGGACATGCTCCTCTGATTAAATGCCACTTTTGCCTTTCTAGCTAATCAGTCAGTAAACCAACCATGGTGCACATTTGACCTAAAAGAAGGTCGGTGGCTGAAAATGAGATCCAGCTTGATCACATTAGAAGGGTTCTCATGTGTAGTCCCTGAGAGAGCATAATGGCCAAGTACCACCCACATTTCCCCACAGAACTTGTTCTCAGAGTCTCAGCCTTTCAAAAGCAGTGCCAGCACACTCGCCTTAATTTGCAGTTATAACTCCAAAGGTAACTGTTACATCAGTCAGGGTCCTCCAGAGAGACAAAACCAATAGGAGATACACATATATATATATGTGTATATATATACACACACACACACATATATATATATAAATTTATGTCTGGAGCTAGCTCACTGACTGTGGGGGCTTGCTGGTAAGTTCAAAATATTCAGGGCAGACCAGCCAACCCAGGGAAGAGTTGATGTCACAGATCAAGTCTAGAGGCAAATTCCTTTCTCTTCAGGGATCCTCAGTCTTTTCTCTTAAGGTCTTCAGCTGATTGGATGAGGCCCACCCACACTCTGGAGAGTATTCTACTTTGCTCAAAGTCTGTTAATGTAAATATTAATCACATCTCAAAAAATACATTCACAATAGCATATGGTGTTTGACCATACATCTGGGCACCAAAGCCCAGCCAAGTTAATATATAAAATTAGTCATCACACATATCAAAGCAGAAAAAAAGGATTTTGACCCAATAGAGTTATCTTCTAAAAGTTCTCTAAGTTATTTCATCACTTAAAATATTTTGCAGATAGCAAATAATTCTTATATTGCTGGTTTTTCTAATTTCAGAGAGAAAAACATTTTTCAGGTCTTTCACTTGGAAAGACCTTCCATTGAATCCTGCTTCTAATGGAGTTCATTCCCTGTATAACTATTAGAGTATATCTCTGTACTCAGGATGAAGTGAAGCGAAAGTGGCTCAGCTGTGTCCAACTCTTTGTGACCCCATGGACTGCAGCCCACCAGGCTCCTCTATCCATAGAATTCTCCAAGCACAAATATTGGAGTGAGTTGCCATTCCCTTCTCCAGGGGATCTTCCCAACCCAGGGATTGAACCCAGGTCTGCCACACTGCAGGCAGGTTCTTTATCATCTGAGCCACCAGAAGCCATTATGGCTTCAGGGTGGGAAGGGAAGAGTGTGCAGACTATTACCAGGCTTCATGCTTGCCTTTCTGAGTTGCACAAATACAACAGGAAGTAAACATTTAATAAAGTAACAGCTTATTGGTGGCACTTGCATAACACAAGTCTCTGTGGTACACACGTCCTCTTGGTAAAATGGTTAGAAATTCGATGTCCCCTGGAGCTGAGTCTGTGGGTGCATGAGCTAAAAAGATTTATAAACTCATCATCCACCCCTACCTCCCCAGCACTGATTCAACTAAATAAATGTATTGTTCCAGTAAAACTTGCTGCCTGAGAAGATGAAACCACCTTGAAGGCAGTTTCTCTTAGCTTCCTCTTGCAAATTTACATCTCACTTTCAAATATGTGTTCATTAAACTTCAGGGACATTTTTCCTTTTATTTTTATTGTGTTAAAATACACATAACGTAGAATTTACCATTGTAACCATTTTGAAGTGTACGATTCAGTGATAGTATTTTCATGTTGTGCAGCTACCACCACCATCCATCCCTATAACTTTTCCTCTTGTGAAAATCTGAAACTCTGTACCCTTGAAACAATGTCTCGCCCCCTCCAAGCCCCTGGCAACTGCCATTATGCTTTCTGTCTTTGTGATTTCGACCACTCTTAAGTAGATCAGATAAGTAGACTCCTACCATATTTACCTTTCTGTGACTAGAATTAGCTCCGGATTTCTAAATAGATTTCATAGCTACAACCATCGCTGATGGCACTTTGTCTGGTGATGGAGTGGATGACATGGCAGCTCGTGTCACCAAGGCTAAGGCAAACCTCCTTCTTGGTGATGCTGGGATTTGTCATGCCGCTCTGGCACTGGCTCCCTACTACTACTGCTAAGTCGCTTCAGTCGTGTCCGACTCTGTGCGACCCCATAGACGGCAGCCCATCAGGCTCACCCATCCCTGGGATTCTCTAGGCAAGAACACTGGAGTGGGTTGCCATTTCCTTCTCCAATGCATGAAAGTGAAAAGTGAAAGTGAAGTCGCTCAGTGGTGTCTGACTCTTAGCGACCCCATGGACTGCAGCCCACCAGGCTCCTCCGTCCATGGGATTTCCCAGGTAAGAGTGCTGGAGTGGGGTGCCATTGCCTTCTCCCTAGAGCCAGCAAGTTGTTAAACAAGCCCAAACATTCATCTGAGCCTTTATCCTCCAGGCACTGCTAAGAAACCCCTGCCAATAGGAAGTGAATTTGAGGAGCTGGCGTTGCCAGCAAGCATACCTCCTGGAGTTAACGAGCGTTTGACCATGGCTCTGTTAGTGACCAGTAAGGGTCCCCTTATTGATTTTAGTGGCAGGGAAGGGACAGATGGGCTTATCAACAGCGACCAGGGACTTTGGGAGATGTCTGGCTTCCAGACCCCAGAAGGCACCTTTTGTTCTGTCATCCTGAGTTCCAGACCCTGTCAAGGGAATAAAGACATTGGTTTCACTCCTTCCAGAGCTGGGAAGGTTCTGCCCTGTTCCAACTCAAAAGCTTCCCATCGGAGGCGGTCCTAAGATGGCGGAGGAATAGGACGGGGAGATCACTTTCTCCCTCACAATTTCATCAAAAGAACATTTCAACACTGAGTAAATTCCACAAAACAACGTCTAGGGTCTGAGTTTTTCTCTTGTTGGAAACTCCTGAATAATTTGAGAGGTAGGGAGGGGAACCGCCCGGGGCTGAACTCCCCAAGTCCTTGTCTGTGCTTATATTTGCACAACTCAGAGCAGATTACAGCGTTCATCACATTCCATCTCCGTAATTGCCCTGTGAGGCAAGGTGGACAGGTTCAGGGCTATTATCTGGTCCAATCCTGTTATTCTTCAGTTTGTGGAGGAGGAGGCCTCCGGTAGCAGTTAGATGAGGCTAAGCCCTCCAGGCCTGCGGCTGGCTGGGGTGTGAGGGGCGCGGAGCGGTGCGGCAGGCCAGGCTCCTGGGAAGCTGAGAGGGCCCTGCGCTTCCCTGCGCTTCACTTGGTTTCTCTTCACCACGTGCTCCAGACGTTCTGTTTGTAAAGCTGAGTTTGTGGGACTTACTTGGCGGTCCAGTGGTAAGGACGCCATGCCGCCACTGCAGGGGGCACTGGTTCGAACCCTGGTGGGGGAACTAGATACTGGGAAGCTGAGAGGGCCCTGCGCTTCCCTGCGCTTCACTTGGTTTCTCTTCACCACGTGCTCCAGACGTTCTGTTTGTAAAGCTGAGTTTGTGGGACTTACTTGGCGGTCCAGTGGTAAGGACGCCATGCCGCCACTGCAGGGGGCACTGGTTCGAACCCTGGTGGGGGAACTAGATCCCACCTGACCCTGGTGTCGCCAAAATAAAGAAAAGGGTTCTATAAACAAGACCTAATTGCTATAAATTACTTGGAAAGGGAATGATATTACAATAATATACTAATCAATTTGTTTTGTTAATAATTTTTTTTTTAAGATGATTTTTTACCTCATCAGGGTAGGAATGGTGGCTTCCTGGGACTTTCTGTATCTGGCAAAGGGAAGCCACCTGGTTCTGGTTCTGCTTCAGTCCCAGGGAGGATCCGCCTCCGTGTGTTTAATGGCAGCAAGCTGGGACGACTGTTTGCGTTACTCTGTCTAGTTTACATTTGGGAAAAAAAAAAAAGAGCACCCAGGAGGCAATGTCTTAGCAGATAGGCAAACTTGTAATGCTAATAGAAGAATTTCAGACATGATGTCAACTACATCTAAATTAAAAAAACAAAAGATGGCATGGCAAGTAATACTTGGCGGTCCAGTGGTAAGGACGCCATGCCGCCACTGCAGGGGGCACTGGTTCGAACCCTGGTGGGGGAACTAGATTCCACCTGACCCTGGTGTCGCCAAAATAAAGAAAAGGGTTCTATAAACAAGAGCTAATTGCTGTAAATTACTTGGAAAGGGAATGATATTACAATAATATACTAATCAATTTGTTTTGTTAATAATTTTTTTTTTTAAGATGATTTTTTTACCTCGTCAGGGTAGGAATGGTGGCCTCCTGGGACTTTCTGTATCTGGCAAAGGGAAGCCACCTGGTTCTGCTTCAGTCCCAGGGAGGATCCGCCTCCGTGTGTTTAATGGCAGCAAGCTGGGACGACTGTTTGGTTACTCTGCCTAGTTTACATTTGGAAAAAAAAAAAAAAAAGCACCCAGGAGGCAATGTCTTAGCAGATAGGCAAATTTGTAATGCTAATAGAAGAATTTCAGACATGATGTCAACTACATCTAAATTAAAAAAACAAAAGATGGCATGGCAAGTAGATGGGATGGATATGCTAGAGCCAGAGAGCTCTTGCCAATCTCTTCATGCCATGGCACCTTGGAACCTGCTCCATCTCTGCTTGAAGTCTGCACTGGCTGCCGCTGCCTCTTCTGGATAAGATAACAGGAAAAAGGGCCTGGAGCCAGCCAGAGAGACAGAGGGAAGGCCCCCATCCCAGGGATGAAGAGTGACGGGGTAATGGTTCAGAAGGCCTTCAACACAGCATTGTCCTGCTCGTCCCTCTCCTCCTGTGCTGGCCCCACTTCCTAAGTGAGAATTCTTTCATTCATTGAACTTAGAATGAAACAAACTTACCAGAGTGCCCGTTATGTATTCACTGAGATATAATAAGCGAGACATGCAAGATCCTTGCCCTTAAAGTTAAAAACAGAATGAACCTTGTGAGGAGGTGGATGAATGTAATGAATTGTAATGCTAATAGAAGAATTTCAGACATGATGTCAACTACATCTAAATTAAAAAAACAAAAGATGGCATGGCAAGTAGATGGGATGGATATGCTAGAGCCAGAGAGCTCTTGCCAATCTCTTCATGCCATGGCACCTTGGAACCTGCTCCATCTCTGCTTGAAGTCTGCACTGGCTGCCGCTGCCTCTTCTGGATAAGATAACAGGAAAAAGGGCCTGGAGCCAGCCAGAGAGACAGAGGGAAGGCCCCCATCCCAGGGATGAAGAGTGACGGGGTAATGGTTCAGAATGCCTTCAACACAGCATTGTCCTGCTCGTCCCTCTCCTCCTGTGCTGGCCCCACTTCCTAAGTGAGAATTCTTTCATTCATTGAACTTAGAATGAAACAAACTTACCAGAGTGCCCGTTATGTATTCACTGAGATATAATAAGCGAGACATGCAAGATCCTTGCCCTTAAAGTTAAAAACAGAATGAACCTTGTGAGGAGGTGGATGAATGTAATGAAAAGGCACTGATTAGAGGTCGGCTACGTAGGGAGGTCACGTGAGCTGAGCTCTGGGAGATGGAGGCACAGCTAGCCACGGAAAGGGCTGGAGGAAGAACCTTCCCGATTGAGGGAACAGAAAGGAAAGTTACCCTGGGATGGGAAAGAACTCTGTCCATGGAGGGACAGAAAGGCTGCCAGGTGGCTGCGGGGCAAGAGAAGTGAGCAGGAAGAAATGTGAATGACTCCGCCAGGCAGGCAGGAGCCGGTGAAGGCTGGACCCTGCGGTCTG
>SJYT01009617.1:0-49308 GCA_006410635.1 Cephalophus harveyi
CATCACTGACTCGATGGATGTGAGTCTGAGTGAACTCCGGGAGACAGAGATGAACAGGGAGGCCTGGAGTGCTGTGATTCATGGGGTCGCAAAGAGTCGGACACGACTGAGCGACTGAACTGAACTGAAGAGCAAACATCGTCTGGATAGAGCTTCCTATGTTAAGCACAATAGAAATAAAACAACTAACAATAAGAATAAGCACAAAAGAATTCTAACTATGGTAGACAACTAAAAACAAACATACAAAAACCTACGCTTACATTCCAAGTGGAAAAGAGAGATGTAAACTAGTATACAGAGCACAGAAAAAAAAACCTAATCTAAAAGGAAACATTACTCAGAAAACACATTCCTGTTGATTCACTCTGCAGAGAAGCTTACTGAAAATATGAATTCATTAAAACCAGGCCTCAAAGATAAGATGATTAAAGAACAGAATGGGATAAAAAGAGGGATTGCTAAAATAAGAATGTAAATTTAAAACCAAAGCAACATTATTACAGATATAATAAATAATAAATAACTTAGGATCAAAGGAAATGGAAACAAACTTAAAATTTAATGTGAGGGATGGAATCAAGGTTTGAGATAATTACAAATAATGCAAAAGAAAATGACTAAAGGGAGAAAGCAGTCACAAAGATTTCTCAAAGAAGAGAGCGTCTTTTTGATTTCATGGTTTTCCTTCCAAAAAGGAGGAGAGTCTGTAGTCACATAATCATTTCCATTTGGTTTTAAAATGACTGGAACAAGATGGAAAAGATGAAGGTGTGGTTCTTCACTGAAGTGACTTCTAACTGCCAACGGATTCTAGAAATGTCTCTTTAAATGCAGTGATGAAATTGTTTTATAAATCTCCCTGGTTATATAAGGGGAAAAATAGTAATTCTGAAAATAGTGCAGCCTGGAAAAATTCTCATCTTCCCCAAATTTTGGTTAACAGTGTGTAACAGGATGGTGAATGAGACTTCTTGTTTTGGAATTGTTGCTAAAAATGCAGACTGTAGAAAACTAAAGAATATCTCCATGTTCTGCAGAGGGCCATCGGTAAGCTCTGAGCATCTCTCTTTTGTATCCTAGTAAGAGATAATATGGACTAAAATATATTTTAAAGGCTCAAAGAATAAATTACATGAAATTTCATGAAATGGGTGAAGGGGGTCAAATGTTTCAGTTATAAAATGAGTAAGTCATCGGGATGTACTATTCAGCATGGCAACTAGAGTTAATAATGCTGTGTTGCATATTTGAAAGTTGCTGAAAGAGTAGATCTTAAAATTTTCATCACAGGAAAAACATTTTGCAACTACATATGTTGATGCTAGCTATTGTGGTGACCATTTTGCAATACATACACAGATTGAATCATTATGTTGTACACCAGAAATTAATATACTGTCATATGTAAATTAACCTTAATCTTTTAAAAAAGCAAATCACATGAATAGAGACAGCTAAAGGTGGTAAAGAATCCTCCTGCAAGGCAGGAGACACAGGTTTCATTCCTGGGTTGGGAAGGAAATGGCAACCCACCCCAGTATTCCTGCCTTGAGAATCCCACGGACAGAGGAGCCCAGTCCATGGGGTGGCAAATAAGAGAACGTGACAGAGCGACTAACCAATTGGCCTTCCTACTCCAACTCATTCCTAGTAGAGGAATTCCTCCTCCTACTCATTCCCAGTAGATAACAAAAGTTATGGGCTTCAAGGATACTCACTGTAGTTTCGAGTTCTTCACCAATTAAGGAGTGCCATGAACAGGGAGGCCTGGCGTGCTGCGATTCATGGGGTCACAAAGAGTCGGACACGACTGAGCGACTGAACTGAACTGATGGCTTTTCTCTCCTCATAGCCATCCCCTTACAAACCAAGATAAATGGGTTTGAGGGGAGAACCTTACAGGAATTGGGGGTGCCTGGAAGATGCCGGCATTGGCTTCTCAGTCATGGCGTAGATGTCTGTTCGCATGGCAGCCTTGCAGGTCTGCTCCGCAGCTGTGGAAGTCGTGGGTGGGGCAAACTGAGAGCAACTACAAGGCTGAGAGGGAGCAGCAGGTGAGATCTTGCACGCATTGTTTAGGGCACAGACAGGCAGGATTTTACACAGGGGGTTACCTATTGCAAAGGAACCACGTGTGCTTGATCACCAGTGATGGCGTTTGAGGCGAGGTTGGAAGCGCTGAGTCAAAACACATGTGTCACATTAGAAGCCTAGGCAGTGGGGAGGGCTCCTCCAAGAGACACCCAATAGAATGCGCGTGTGCTCTCCTCTATAAAGGAAGGTTTCAACCCTTACCAGAGGGGGTGCTTTTGGCTGAGAGAGGAGGAAGGCTGCGCGGTAGGTAATGTTTTTTTTGTCACTATTCTCTAAATTCTTCTTTCAGCCTCAATAAAGGAAAAGTTAAAGTCAGGAAAGAGAGGCAAGAAGGAGAAGTACTAGTAGCCTGGGTTAGGAGAGGGGAATGTTTATTGGGTGTGAAATTTAAGTCTTTAACTTGTGCGGGATTAGACACTTGTAGGCCCCAGCTCAAATTTTTTTAAGAGGCAAGGAAAAAAAAAAAAAGAAAGTTGCTCAGTTGTGTCTGACTCTTTGTGATTCACATGGACTATGTAGCTCACCAGGCTCCTCTGTCCATGGGATTCTCCAGGCAAGAATACTGGAGTGGGTTGCCCTTCCCTTCTCCAGGGGATCTTCCTGACCCAGAAATTGAACCTGGGTCTCCTGCATTGCAGGCAGATTCTTTACCATCTGAGCTACTGGGGAAGCCTGCAGCAAGGGAAGACTCCTCTAAAAATGTTTACACGCTATATGCGTATCCTGGCTGGGGCCCTTGTATGCATTCCTGGCCTAGTAGTTTTTGCCTTCTATCTATAGCTCTGTTGGTAGAAGTGGATGGTCGGACCCACACACGCAGTTTCTTCCTCTTCCTCTCTGAGGCTTCTTTCCCATGAGCGCCCTTTTGGAATAGATTTCACCTGTTCTCTCCTAGACGGGCCCTCTTTCCTGTTGTAGTGAGGGGGTGCTGACACAACCAGCTTTTTCTTACTAATTCACTATGTCACACAAGCACTGCTTCTGGAATTTTTGATAGATATAATGAATAGGTAAGAGGGAAAAGAAAGTGGAGGAAAAATGATGCCAGTGAAAGTGGGATGAACAAGAAAAGTAAAAAAAAAAAAAAAAGATGGGTTAACTTAAAAGAGAAAATCAATCGAGGCTGGTGGAGTGACATCAGAAGTTGCTTCAGATTTCTGTCTTTGGAACTGACATTTGTGGACAACCCTGCTCTGTGTTTCTGGTTTGCACAACTGAATGGAGCTAATTGAAGCATGGAGAAGGCGATGGCACCCCACTCCAGTACTCTTTCCTGGAGAATCCCAGGGATGGGGGAACCTGGTGGGCTGCCGTCTATGGGGTTGCACAGAGTCGGACACGACTGAAGTGACTTAGCAGCATCATGAATGGTGTTACTATGATTTTATAACAGTCTAAGCCTCTCACTGCTGTGTGAAAATGAGTGAGCACTACATTTTACTAAACTGTTAGCTTGCTTTGGCAGCTGTTACACTGTGATAAATGATTGTGGAATTAATTAATTGAAGAGGTTATTATACTATTAAAATTATTTCCACCGAGGAGTAATGATGAAAATTCATTGTTAGCCAAAGAGTGTCCACCATTTGTTAATGGGTAATTTCTCTCCTAGTATCATAGATTTTTTTTTTTTGAAACACATCTCTATTAGACCACATATTAGAGCTTTATTTGAAGAGGTGCCAATTTTTTTTTTTTAATCATTCCATTAAAGAAGTGGTGTAATGAAAGGAGGGTCAAGATCTCCCATTTTAAATTTGCCTTCTTTCCTTTCAGTACTGTCTCATTTTCCCTCAGTAAATTGTCAACTGATTCAGTTAGAGTTGAGCTGAATATACCAGTTCACTGATGTTAAGTTTCTTCATGTGTGTAGAACAGTTACTAAAATGTGGGCATCAATTTTTATTGATATGAAGGCATCATCTTTCCTTCCTGTAGTTATTAGAGAAGCAAGTATTCCTATTAATTGCTGTTCCATCAAGTATATTTTAAATGTCCTTGTGAGCTCAACTCTGTTTCAGAATACCTGGAAATTATAGCAAGAAGACTTGGTAACTTATTTTACTTATTCTTTAATAAGAGATATTGTGATGTGATGAGTGGAACTCTTTTTCAATAGTGTCTCATTTATTGTCTTCATTTTAATACAATAAATAAATTCCTTTCATTCTTATAGAGCAGATTCCAATCAACACTCATTGTGAACCAACTCTCCTACTGTTTCTCATCCTAGTATCAACTTGTGACTCTTCACAAGTGGAATTCTTAAACAACGACCCTGTGAACTCACTTTAGGTAGTTTGGGCAGTGAGCCATTACCCAGCAAGAGGGGCTACACCTGAAATTAGCATCCCGCAGGACCGGTGGTCTCCCTTCCTTTGTCAGCAGGGGCTGTACCTGTAGACATGGTCTCCAGGTGGGGGGCAGCTTGCTTTCCCCAGACAATGCCTATGAATAGCTGGCATCCCATAAGGTTGTTCTAGTGTTTTCTCCCTAAGAAGAGAAGTCACAGTGGGGTGGGGGTCATTTCCCTGGAACATGAATGGATGTTGCAGTTGCATCAAAGCACCTGGTCCTCAGTCACTTCTCTGTGGGGCTGACGGTAGGGTGGGGGACTGGGGTCTTTTCTTTTTAGACCTTGGACTTCTGAGTTTCCCCAGTAGAGCCTGTGCGTGCTGTAGAATGGAGGGAGCCACCTTATGGGACAGAGAAACATGGTACATTGGGTCTAAAAAATTGTGAGAATAGATACGACTTCACTTTTCTGGTTTCTTGGAGGAGAAATTTCCCCTAAACATGCCAGGTCTTTTACTCCACACCTTATTCTCTCCAGTCAGGGGTAAATGAATTATTGGTATGGTAGGAATTGATCAACATTTATCAGTTGTTAGGAGCTAACCTCGGAGAAGGCTCTGGCACCCCACTCCAGTACTCTTTCCTGGAAAATCCCATGGGCAGAGGAGCCTGGTAGGCTGCAGTCCATGGGGTCGCGAAGAGTCGGACACGATTGAGTGACCTCACTTTCACTTTCATGCATTGGAGAAGGAAATGGCCAACCACTCCAGTGTTCTTGCCTGGAGAATCCCAGGGACGGGGGAGCCTGATGGTCTGCCGTCCATGGGGTCGCACAGAGTCAGACACGACTGAAGCGACTTAGCAGCAGAAGCTAACCTATCAATAGTCTTAGATGAAAGGCATTCGGGGTTTCTTTCCCCTTGCCTCTCTACTCTGGAGGAGGGAAAGCAGTGACTTGTGTAAATGTCTTGCTCTACAGACTCAAGCTTTCCTGTGGGGAGTCTGTTCCTTGGGCTGGAGTTGGATGGCAGAGAATTTCAGCCTAGCTAGTGCTCACACTAAACTGTTTCTTCCACCTTGGCCTTTACCAGCGATAGGGAGGACAGTTTGGACTCCCATTTACCCTGTAAACTTGTCTTATTTTTGAATCGGCTGTGGACCAAGGGGAGGAGCCTGGCACTGACTGGGCCCCCTTGGGTTCCAGCAGCTCAGCATCTTCTCTAGTGGGGAGCTCCTGCAGGGTGGAAGCATGGCCTCCAGTGCTGTTCTGCACAGATGCTCTCTGCACTGATTGATTTACTGTTAGTTGGAAGGTGGTGCTGTAGGGGGAGATTTCAAATCCCAAATGTTTGAAACCGAGCGTTTGGATCTGGTCAATTTGAAGATGACACCCCACTAGAAGCATTTTCCTTCCAGGCTAAATAAACAAGCTAATAGATCTTCTTTTTGCAGTCCAAATGCTTTGCTCAGCCACATTCATACTGGGGCAAAGACAATCTATCTGGAAACGAATAATATTATCTGTGAAATATAGTCATAGGTATTTCATGGTCAGTTAGCTTAACTCTATCCTGACTGTTGAGGAGCTCTTAAGTGGTTTCAGGAGTTTTTGTGGAGATAAAACAGAATTTAAAGGTGTACCCAAGCATGCACAATCTAGCATTAAAAATGTAAGTCAGACAGAAGGAGAAATATCATATGACATCCCTTTAATGGAGAGTCTAAAAAGAAATGATACAAATGAATTTTATTTACATAACAGAAAGAGACTCACAGACTTAGAGAATGAACTTCTGATTGCTGGGGGGAAGAAACAAAGAGGGGACATGGGTCGGGAGTTGGGGGTCGACATGCATGCTCTGCTGTATTTAACATGGATAACCAGCAAGTGCCACTGTACAGCACAGGGGTCTCTGCTCAGGGTTGTGTGGCGGCCTGGATGGGAGGGGAGTTTGGGAGAGAATGGATATATGTATATGTATGGCTGAGTCCCTTTGCTGTTCGCCTGAAACTATCACAGCTTTGTAAATCATCTATACTCCAATATGAAATAAAAAGTTTAAAAAAAAGTCTAAGCTGAAATTCTATTAAACTCTAAACATGCCATAAATAAATGACTCAATCACCAAGTTGGTTTGTTGGGCAGAGAATTCAGATAGAAGAATCTTCCTAGTTTCCTCAAAGATAGATTCTATTTAAGATGACTTGATATTAGTAACATATAGCTGCTTCAAATATAAATTTCTTGAGAGGCTAGTTCTAAGTAGTCCGGACACAGCTTCTTTGTGCATTGTCAGGCCTTAGTGGATAATTACCTGTTTGACTATATTCTGAGATTTGAAAGATGTGTTTTGAAGTTAGACTGAATTAACAGGAAAATTTCTGTTTTAAAATGAGCAAAAGTATACAGTGTGTGTGTGTTTAAGGCTTAAGTAAATCAAAGTAGTCTCTTGGTGACCCAGGGTTTTCATTGAGTTCATTTTACTGAAATGCTTTTCATGCAAAAATAAAATCTTTTTATGACAAGCTGATGGTTTTCCTAGTAGTTGAGTTTGTTATTATATTTGAATACACTGCTAGAAATCATATTGCCTGTCTATAGGAAATGTGGATAGATTAAGTTTGTCCAGGTTCTCTGTAGAGGATTAAACAAATTTGAGAAAGTGATATGAGAACAGTAAGGAGGAAGAATATCTCTGTCTCTTCTTTTCTCATTTCAGTGCCCTAGGAATTTAGTTAAGCCTTAAGACTTCTCAAGTTTGCATTACACATTATTATTTATACCCTTTCTTTCATTTTACCTTTCTTCTTTGATATTCTCATTTCTTTTCTTCCTAAATATCAGGAGTTTTTATCCATAGCTTTATTGTGTCACATTACATTTTTCTAGACTGTGACTCCTTAAAGGAATTAAGAGTGATTGTCGTATTCATTGAACAATGCCTGCACAGCATAGTACCCAGTAATTATTTATTAGCTAAATAAATGTGCTATTAGTATGTGAATAGGTAATTTGTTATACAGAAACCTTCTTTGTATTCTGCTTTATAATTTTATGTTACAGAAGACTATTTTGCATATATTCTAAAGCAGAAACAGCATCATCCTGATACTCTTTCCTCTTCAGCAAAATAGGTTTAATTGCAAGATATGCTTCATTGCAAAGTCCCAGTGATGATTCACTGATTCTCATTATTGCACTGACACCTCACTGTACTTCATTGCTCATGCCATCATCACTAATGAAGAAATACTTTCAAACAGTGGGATGGACCATGTGATTTATCTAGTCAGCCTAACAGGAGACTGTTGAAAGAAAAGTAATTAGCTATTTTCTGGAAGTTTAGTAGAATTATTTTTTTCCCTTTTTTACCTTGGTGTAAAATATCAATACATCTACTTATAGTACTTTTAAAGGTTCTGGATAAGTGTTTTCTATAAGGAATATAATTTGCATGTCTTGGAAATGACTCAGCCTCATATTTATAGGATTCAAATATATCTGACAGAAATGTGGTTTATTATTTGAGAGGACAGAACTTCAGAGCATGGACAATGACATAAAGATGCCATTTGAGTGTAGACAAATGTCCAACATGGAAAGAAGGGGACACAACCATATCCACATGACACGCTCCACCTTTGTTAAGCATCCTCTAGGTGTTGGGTCTTTGCCATATAACCTTCTTTGAAAATTGTCTTATAGAATTTCATTCCTGTAACCTGTACATGAGAAGCCTCAATGATGTGAGAAAGGCTAAGGAGTAGGATCTGTTCTTTGAGTTAAGAGCAAGCTTGTTTACAAATGTTTTCAAATATATAATTATCAAACGTGATGGACTTCTATTGTGTTGATTCTTTTCTGAGCCTCCTCATCCAGGAGTATTACTTCCTAGTTTAGGGAAGGTATAATTTCACTGTGGGAAAAAACATTTTGACATTTTAATAAATGCTATTATTGGAAAACTGACGTTTTGGTTTATAAATAAACTTGGGGTTTCCAAGGATATGATTTAACTGAAAAATACTGTATTTGAGCTTCTATCAGGAAGACGTGTTGAGAAAATGCCAGGTACATAAAGTTCCGGTGCTTCCTCATTAAGTACATTTTATTATCACCGTGTTGCGCTCTGACCTGCCTGTAAGTATTGATGCTCATTCCCAGGGCCTGAAAAGTACACTATACAGGGGCTGCCGCTGGGCCAAGAGCCTTTGAGTCTTAAGATGCCTCTCTGGAGTGTGCGTAGCAAGATAGGTCATGCATAGTCACGCAGAAATGCTGAGTAGTTTCCTTTTATGTATGTACAGCTTGGGGCATTGCTATTCTTTGCCTAGAGTTTATAACTCTGCTGTATCAAGATAATCTTTTAGTTAAGGGATATTTGGAAGCTTTTTATTTTAAAAAGCTTGGTCACTGTAATCAATAATTTAAAGAACTGATTTAGTAGTGAAATTCCTTTAAAAATACATGAAATTTTTCAGTGTGAAATTTACATTCCCTTTGAGGAAGGGCTGTTTTCCAGTAAATATAGTCGATAAATTTATCTCTGAAGGCACAGATGTGTGCATAAGAGCCTTGAAACATCTGGTGAAGATTATTTTTTTCCCTTTTTTACCTTGGGGTAAAATATCAATACATCTACTTATAGTACTTTTAAAGGTTCTGGATAAGTGTTTTCTATAAGGAATATAATTTGCATGTCTTGGAAATGACTCAGCCTCATATTTATAGGATTCAAATATATCTGACAGAAATGTGGTTTATTATTTGAGAGGACAGAACTTCAGAGCATGGACAATGACATAAAGATGCCATTTGAGTGTAGACAAATGTCCAACATGGAAAGAAGGGGACACAACCATATCCACATGACACGCTCCACCTTTGTTAAGCATCCTCTAGGTGTTGGGTCTTTGCCATATAACCTTCTTTGAAAATTGTCTTATAGAATTTCATTCCTGTAACCTGTACATGAGAAGCCTCAATGATGTGAGAAAGGCTAAGGAGTAGGATCTGTTCTTTGAGTTAAGAGCAAGCTTGTTTACAAATGTTTTCAAATATATAATTATCAAACGTGATGGACTTCTATTGTGTTGATTCTTTTCTGAGCCTCCTCATCCAGGAGTATTACTTCCTAGTTTAGGGAAGGTATAATTTCACTGTGGGAAAAAACATTTTGACATTTTAATAAATGCTATTATTGGAAAACTGACGTTTTGGTTTATAAATAAACTTGGGGTTTCCAAGGATATGATTTAACTGAAAAATACTGTATTTGAGCTTCTATCAGGAAGACGTGTTGAGAAAATGCCAGGTACATAAAGTTCCGGTGCTTCCTCATTAAGTACATTTTATTATCACCGTGTTGCGCTCTGACCTGCCTGTAAGTATTGATGCTCATTCCCAGGGCCTGAAAAGTACACTATACAGGGGCTGCCGCTGGGCCAAGAGCCTTTGAGTCTTAAGATGCCTCTCTGGAGTGTGCGTAGCAAGATAGGTCATGCATAGTCACGCAGAAATGCTGAGTAGTTTCCTTTTATGTATGTACAGCTTGGGGCATTGCTATTCTTTGCCTAGAGTTTATAACTCTGCTGTATCAAGATAATCTTTTAGTTAAGGGATATTTGGAAGCTTTTTATTTTAAAAAGCTTGGTCACTGTAATCAATAATTTAAAGAACTGATTTAGTAGTGAAATTCCTTTAAAAATACATGAAATTTTTCAGTGTGAAATTTACATTCCCTTTGAGGAAGGGCTGTTTTCCAGTAAATATAGTCGATAAATTTATCTCTGAAGGCACAGATGTGTGCATAAGAGCCTTGAAACATCTGGTGAAGTGGTTTCTTTGAGAAAAGCCAAAATATAGTGCTTTGAGGCTAGTCAACTATAAGAAATCTCCTTTTGATATGAAATTAAAGTGTGTTTATTACAGGGAAAAAAATCCCTTTCAAATTTTGTTTGAGTACCCAGTATCTCTTTAAAAAAACTTTTTGCAAATTAAAAAATAACTGAAACATACTGTTATTAGTTTTATCAAAAACTCTATGAAAATAATATTAGGGATTATATATAATCTAAACTAACAAACATGACAGATTAAATGTTAACCCAGAAGACTCTCTTATATTTCACAAGATTAGAGACAAAATGAGGCTTTAAAAAATTGATAAAGTCATGTAAAGAAAAATGTAAAAATAGTCATTAATATTACATAATAAATATGAATTTTGTCAACGTATGTTAAGTATATACATATTTAATAAATAGCTGTTAGTATCCAAAATAGCTTCCTTCAAATTTTCTAAGCATAAACTCTTCAGGGGCAGAATTAAATTATGGATAAGTGAGTTTTTGCACCAGCAAGTGAACTATGAAGCAAAAAGTCCTCTTTGCTCCTTTTTTTCTCTTGTTCCTTCTGCCTTTTCCGTTTCCCATTTTTTTCCTAACTCCTGTTTTCTCTTTCCCCTTTTCCTTTCCCCCCTCACATTTGGTATCAGTGATTATTCACTGGGGATACACAGGTGAAAAGATAATGTTTCTGTCTTCCTGGAACTCGTGATTCAGTGAGAAAGTGCTAATCAGGCATCCATTAATCAATGTGATAAGTGACTTAATAGTACACGGAAATCATGGAGAAGACAGTGAAGAGTGTTAAGAGTGTTCTCATATTCAGGGTAACACAATCTGAAGCTAGAATACTTTGAAAGAAGGGAGTGAACTTGTTAAGGATTTGGGTAGGAAGATAGAGGATTTGAGAAAAGGGGGCATCATATGTAAAAATTTGGAAGTGTGGGATAATGTAACTTCAAGCCCTTCTCTTGGGTTTCAAATACAGATAGCGGAGTTTGGGAGACTAGTCTGAGTAGGTAGGCATGGGTTATATTTTAAAGGTCTTTTGTTTAGAAAGGGATTTATACTTTATTGTACAGAGGTCAGCATATTTTGCCTGCAATAAGCCAGGTAGCACGTATTTTTGGTTTTGTGGGCCATTTAGTCTCTACAACAGGGACAACTTGTCTTTGTAATGATAAAACAGCATGGGCGATATGTGAATGAACAGGGATGCATTCTAAAAACCTACGGATGCTGCAATTTGAAATTTAAATAACTTCTGCATGTCATGAAATTTCTTTTTTCCAAACATTAAAAATGTAAAAACTATTCTCAGCTCACAGATTGTACAAATCGGACTCTAGTTCAGATCTGACCCACAGGCTGTGGTATGCTGACTCCTCCTACAGGAGATGATGAAATTTACTGAAGAATTTCATTTGGGATGGATGTATGATCCTATTGGTAATCTAGAAAGTTTTCTCCAGTATGGCATGTTTATATCATGTTTATATATCATGTTTATATCATTCTCTGAGGACTCATACGGGAAGTTGCTCTGTGTGGAATGGGTCCCAAGAGCCAGTAATCTTAGGAAGTATTCCAATTTGTATCTTTTTCTTAGAAATTCACAAAGCACATTAGTGTGTTAAAGACACTGATAAGAGGTGCAGAGAACAACTTGTTTATGTTGTTGACTTGATGTTCACTAATTTTACAGAAGCTTCTTTGGAACCTGACTTAGGACATGTTATTTTAATGGAAATTAATAGAGAAGTGAAGTGAAGATCATTAGGAGCAATGAAGCAGAAATCCATTGCAAAATTTCCTGAAAAAATATTGAGGGAACAAAGCAGGAAGTAATGGCAGAATGTACAAGCTTCATTATTATCAAAGAAACACAAAATCTAGACGAGAAAAGGTAGACAATCTTAAATATTTTTATATAAAAATGGGAAAAAAATAAACACATAGTCTATATATATGTGTGTGGCTTCTTATACACAGTACATAAAAACAGCACATTTAGAAAATAAAAACTAATGAAGAGTGAAGGAATAATTGAGGACTTAAGTTGAGCTCCTGGTTTTCTATTTATCTACCAAGTGCAATGGGGTAGAGCCTGCAACGCTCAAATGGTCAAAGGAAGATGATTGAGGATCACCTCAATAACATTCCAACATGCAAAAAAGAAAACTGAAAGATGATTTGGAAAAAAAGTAGATTACTTTCTAAGACTGTCAACCAGAGTTCTTGGTTGCTAATAATAAAAATTGGATAATTTAGGTTGAAAAGAAACTTACTATAAATGTATTAGCTCACAGATTCAATACAAACATAGAGAGCCTGGCTTAGAAAACAGGCAGTGGGAGCAAACAGCAGAAGCCACAATCTGGGTTGCCTCGTGGGACTGATTTCTAAACTTGTCTGGTGTTTTCACATTCTTCTCCCAAAATCCAAAGTCTTGAGGAGGAATATCAGATACCTGAGTAGCTAGCCTACTTGCCATGCTTTTGTTCTGTATCCCAGGGCTAGGATACTACCTCCTTCCTTAAGCTTTCATGTTAGAGGTGGGATACTCTATCCCAGAGTTGTATAACCAACTGAGAATAGATCCACAGATAGGCAAGGTGTTTGTGTTGCCTCTCCCCGGATGGCAAACATCTGCCTCAAAACGAAGAAAGGGAACTATTTGTGAACATATCTGAAATCTGAAGTATATCATTTTCATTATTATACAGACTAGCTGTACTAGCTGGGTCACAGCACTTACTTAGAGGATAAGTAAGCTAATATAAAAAATTAAATATCCAAATACACATGTGACTTGGTAAAACTTGAGCCTTTGGGACACAGCAGAATTAAAACAGTTTGGCTTTAATGAATAAGGTTCAGTGATTTTCTCAAATACCAGAGAATCAAAGAGTAATTATCTAAAATCTAGTTATTTCAACAAAATTTCCTGAAAGAACCTAAGAATTAAGATTAAATTAAGTGCTATATAATTTTCTGTGGATTAAAAAAATCTAATGACATGAAACAAACATCATTGTATTCTAGGAATTTAGGAACTTTGACAAAATATTGATGTTACTGAGATATTTTGAAAATTTGTGTACCTTTGCTTAGTTCTGATATTGTTTAACACTAATGTATTAAGTTTCACCCTGTTTACTGTAAGTTGTAAGTTAATATCATCATTGCTTGTTGAGTTTTTCTTCTGGGATTTTGGAAGAAAATTTGAGTATAAACTACCAAAATTAGTAAAAAAGTTATCTGAAAATGAAAATGTTATAGGTGACTGAGCTATCTTCCTTGGAGATTTATTTCAAAATATAATAACTAAAGATTCAAAACTTAGTAAGTTTTTGCCCTTAACTTTGGCAATAACTGTTAGTCTCTATTTCTTTCCAAACAAAATTACAGAGGGGAGTGGGTAAATTAAACCTTGTAGTAGAAATAAAGACAGAATTGTTTCAGAGAAGTGTATGGACATGCTTCTATCTTTGCCCACTTAACCCTGGCATGAAAGTGAAAGTCGCTCAGTTGTGTCTGACTCTTTGCGAGCCCATGGACTATTACAGCCTGTGGGATTCTCCAGGCTAGAATACTGGAGTGGGTAGCCTTTCCCCTCTCCAGGGATCTTCCCAACCCAGGGATTGAACCCAGGTCTCTTGCATTGTGGGCCGATTCTTTACCAGCTGAGCCACAAGGGAAGCCCAACAATACTGGAGTGGGTAGCCTATCCCTTCTCCAGCGGATCTTCCCCACCCAGGAATCGAACTGGGTCTCCTGCATTGCAGGCCGATTCTTTACCAACTGAGCTATCAGGGAAGCAGGTTAGTAATATGGAAGTGGCTAATTTAACATCTGCAAGCTTAGCTGCACTCCAGTGCCGGCACCATTATCCTGGTTCATCAACCTCTGGTGAACATGCACATCTGTTCCCCACCTCATCTCTAATGCACAACTGTTTAGTAGTTTAATATCTAGATACTCTGTGGAACAGAACTCATGAGGGTGCATTGATATGCCTGTTTACTTTTAAGATACATTATAGCCAAATGCTTAGTTGTCATCCTAACTCATTAGCTGATTTGCTGCAGCAGTGAAAAAAGAGCACAGGTTGATCAAACTTCTGAAGGGGTTTCAAGCTATCCTCTAATAGATGAGCTAAAGAAAGACTATAGAAAATTGTGAAAAATGTATTCTAATAAAGATATCTTCACATTATTTATATAGATAATGATAGTTTTAGAGACAGTAAGTCTATTTCTAGGTTTAAGATTTCTTTATTGGTTTTTAAAAAGATTTTAAAAATTGGAAGATAATTGCCTTACAGTGCTGTGTTGGTTTCTGCCACACAACAGTGTGAATCAGCCCTAAGTATAGGTTTGTCCCCTCCCTCTTGAACCTCTCTTCCACCACATCCCACCCATCTAGGTTGTCAGAGCACTGGGTGGGTTGAGCTCCCTGTGTTATACAGCAATTTCCCACTAGCTATCTATTTTACACATGGTAATGTATGTTTCAATGGTACTATCTCAATTCACCCACCCTTCTTCCCCCGCTGTGTCCACAAGTCTGTTTTCTGTGTTTGTGTGTCTATTCCTGCCCTGCAAATAGGTTCATAGTTACCCTTTTCTAGATTCCATATATATGCGTTAATATACAATATTTGCTTTCTTCTATTTACCTCACTCTGTATTAGAGTTACATTTTAAGTCACATGAACATTTACCAAGCATCCAGTATTTGCAGAGCATGCTTCTGAGTATAAATGGAAGATCAATGAGAATTAGTAGGGACAGACCTTGCTTTTACTGTTGCCCCATCTTTTGGTTGCATTTTCACCCAGTATAATCCTTGGATTTCCCTTTTCCCACCACGCTTGCTCTGCTCTGCTATTCTACTGCTGTTTCTTGTGCTTTAGAGAAACAGGAAGGAAGTAATACTAGTAATTAATAAGGGAGAAACGACAAACATTCCAGGATTTTTCAAAGGCCTTACAAATCCATTAGAAAAGAGCAACTAGAAATCTTATTGAATGGCTACTCTTTATTTTCATTTGAGTGAGAGGACTAAATAATTCTTATTCCCTTTCCTCTTATGGTCAGTACCACTGGGGATCCAGGAAGGGAGAGGAGATGAGCTTTGCTTGCAACACAGAATTAAGCTAATTAGTAAGGGGTCTATTTGCATTCAGGGGACAGTTTTCCTTTGTGAGGACTCCTAGACCGTGTGCCTTTATTCCTATGCTTCACACAGAATTAATAGTTTTGAGAAGTTGCTCATAGGACCTTCCTGGCAGATTATATTAGTACCTTTGCCTTCTTCAATGCACTTGACTCCAAGTAGCTTTGTCTGGATTTAAAATTTGAATATACATTTTTAGGATTGAGATTCAGTAAGAAAATGCAAATTAAAAGCATGCTATGACTTTAAAAAATGTACTTTGAGTTCTGAACCCATTCTAGGAGGAGGAGTACTATACCAGTTTTTGCTGTATCCGAGGCACTGGAGGGAATATAGTTTTGCTCTAGTCAAATAGTGAGATGAACGGCACTCCTGTAGGCAGGTTTTTCAAATGCTCATCAAGCAAAAATGTGATGTTTATAGATAATGATCATGGGTTCAATCCCTAGGTTGGGAAGACCCCTGGAGAAGGAAATGGCAACCTACTCCAGTATTCTTGCCTGGAAAATCCCATGGAGAGAGGGGTCTGGTGTGCTACACACCAGAGGGTCATGAAGAGTCAGACATGACTGAATGATTGAGCTCATACGCATAGCTAATAATAGGTCTGGAAAGTTCTTTAAAGATGGCATCTATTAATATATAAATTAAAATTGTCTTATCATTTCATTACATAAAAAGACTGAAAGTGTTTTCACAACATTAGATATTATACTTAAAGCAGTCTGACTCAGTATATTGGTTAGATGCACACAGTACACTCTGGCCAACATTGGGCAGGGCACCACTGAGAGACGGGCTGACATTGTCCAGATGAATGATGATCCTCTGGCCTCACATATATGCAACTTCATGTTGTGCTCTGGGGTAATTTATATTTTTAAGAATGTTTTGTGCCTCCCAGAGCAGTGTGGGGAGGTCAATCTAGAAGATTCTCAAATTTAATGCAGTGCCAATTCACTGTGATTTTTTGCTCCTTCTTGAAAAAAGGATGAACAATTCTAAGTGATGTTGACTTTGGTTATTATGTAATTATTGGGGAATGAATTACTTAACTGTATAAATAAAATAAATGGCCACTTCTATTGTGTAAATCACATTGTTGCTATTACTTTGGTTCACTAAGGTAGAAATTAGAATTCTTGCACTCAAATGACCCACACTTCAGCCCTAACTATTCTTAGTCTGGGTAACTTGACTTTTTCTGAAATGAGATGGACTATGAATAATTACTGTTTCCTGTGTGCTTGGGAAATTACTAATACAAATTCTTCAAAAGTGAGTTTTATCATTTACAAAGTGGGAATGACAATAACATCCTACCTCCTGGAATTTGTGATGAGAATGTCATGAAGTAACAAATGTTCTGAAAAACTATAAGTAAAACTAAAGTACAAACTGTGTGGTGGGTGGTCCTTACCTCTTTGCCTTTGTTGGGTTCTTCAAGACACAGATGCCGAGGTAGTAATTTGTGGGCAGTGCTTTTGACAACAGGTTCTATGAGAGAAGGAAAAGGCCAGAATTGAGAGGAGGAAGAAATTGAACAATGATACAGTTGCAGACACGGCTTTAGCCAGCTATAAGGGAGCACTGAATTTCTTTGAGTCTTGAAATGAGGCAAGGGGGCCACACTTCTGAACCTCTAAATCAATAAAATGGTTAGATGTGGGCTGCCCTTGGATGGAACAGTTCCTGTAGATGGGTAGATGAGAATTCCTAGGTAAGGACTCATCTGTGGACCCTCCATGGGAAAGACTACCAGTTGCTGGGGAAATGAGGGACTGGGCCCTGCAGGGAGTATCTTGGTGGTGTGCCGTAGCATCCATCCTGGGGCACCACTCAAATTCCATCTGATCCATATCATAAGTTCCCCCACTGAAGAACAGCTTCTCCAGAATTCTCATTGGTTTCTTTTACTGGGGAGAAGTTGACAAAAGGAAGTTGAGAGATGTACTATGTAGCCTCAGCTACTGCAACTGGTCTCAGGACTATGCAAACAGACAAAGCAAAACCCCCCAAATCCTACCACACCCAAATCATCCTTTTCCACTAGTCATTCTAGACTCTCTTGTATCTTCAGCTAACACCTCTACTGGCCAGTTGGTTTACACTGTAAAGTCACCCAGTCCATTGCTGGGGATTGTTTTCTCAGAGTGCTTTCTTCATTTGGCCATTTACTGTCAAAACTGGGCAAGAGAGTCCTGACAGGCATTCCAGTGGATTGCTGCATGCCAAATGTGTTCTTCTCTGCTTCTATTCTGCAACTACCCTTTATGGTCAGAATAACCTATCCCACCAGGATGGTGACTCCTTTCCTTGCCTCTTGGTCTTTTGGCACAAGAAACCCCAAAGACTGGGCAGAATGTGTGGCTTAAAATTTAACAGAACTCATGTTCTATACCCTGGTGGAAGCAAGACGTATAAATCCACAGACTCTGAAGTCGTAGCACAGGAAGCGCACGTATTTCCTGCAGTAAGTCCCCAGGAATGATGGTAAGTGGATCACTTCTGCTTTTATCCATTGTTCCCCTGACCCATGTTTTCTAAGAGCTGGGAACTCAGCACCATTGTTTAGTTGCTAAGTCATGTCCGACTCTTCACGACCCCATGGGATGTGATGGGACTGGGTGCCATGATCTTAGTTTTTTGAATGGTGAGTTTAAGTCAGCTTTTTCACAGCACCATGCTGCTGCTAAGTCACTTCAGTCGTGTCCGACTCTGTGCGACCCCATAGACAGCAGCCCACGAGGCTCCCCCGTCCCTGGGATTCTCCAGGCAAGAACACTGGAGTGGGTTGCCATTTCCTTCTCCGATGCATGAAAGTGAAAAGTGAAAGTGAAGTTGCTCAGTAGTGCCGAACTCTTAGCGACACCATGGTCTGTAGCCCACCAGGCTCCTCCGTCCATGGGATTTTCCTGGCGAGAGTACTGGAGTGGGGTGCCATTGCCTTCTCCGTTCACAGCCCCATAGCAGTCATTTATTTATGGTAGACTTGTATCTTGGATGATGGATCCATGTCTTATAGGATATCATCTCTAAGATGGTACCACAAGTGCTCCTTCAAAAGGTTCTTTCGTTGTATTATTAAGCAGCAATTTCTGGGTCGTTTAGTATATGATAGGGTCAGTGGATATCCTGGCCACATGTCCACTCCCTCTCTTCTTTATCCATAAAGTGGGTTCCTTGGTCTGAGGTGGTTAAATGCATAAAGTGTCAGTGAACCGGACTAGAAACCCTAGATCACCATGGTAGGAGATAGAACAGGTTCAGAGAAAGCAGGCATGCTACTGTGAAGGTATTATATACAGTAAAAAAAAGTCACCAGGCAAGGATGTTCGAGTGAGAAGCCCCATAAGACACTGTTCACCAAAGCCATCAGGAACATTCTGTTGAGCAGGGGACTAGCATTACTTGGAAGCTTTCTTCTGTGTGTGGGTCAGAGCTACTGGTAGGCAATGCTGTTGACGGAACTTCTTCATGACAGTGGGGATAACAGGATCCTGAAATAAAAGGCTAAGTAAATGGCAGCTGCTTTGGTGTGGCTGTGGATGCAAATTTGTCTCAGGGAGGAGGGCATGACCTTGGGCAAGGAAGCATCTTTTGCCTAAGGGTAATGCCTAGGTAAAGACTTGGCTGTGAGCTGTAAATAGTCAACAGGCGAAATCCCAGCATCTGGGTAAATAAATGCATTGATTATGAAGGTTGAGGGAACTGTGCAGCTCAGCAGAGTATCCGCTTCAGCCTCCAAAAACAGGTAGACCATGCCACTTAATCATTTTTAAGTAAAATGTGATAATTGCACAGCTAATACATAGGCAGCCTAGGTTACTTGAAGTGCTTAGTGTCAAGATAAGCTCCTCTAAAATAGTAAATTCCTGTGTTGCCTCTTGAAAACCTAATTAAAGCCCAAACTGAGCTGCTTTTTGTACAATTTAAGTGACAAAATGCTAAAGTTTTAAATAATTAAATGAAAGTTATTAAAAAATATAACCACTGACCAGAGAGTTTACCTGTCCACCGTGTTGGAGAACAATGGTTAAATGGTTAAAAATGAGTCTAAACCAACTGACTTCAGTGTGGAACATGGTTTAAGAGAGGTTTGCAGAGAGGTTAGGTAAGAAAAAAAATCAGTTCACAGAGATATACAGACTAGCCAGTTGCTATTAAATTCCGTGAGTTACAAACATAAGCAGTGCTTACTTATTTCTCCTTTCATGAATTAGAGGGGAAGCCGTATGATGAGTAGATAGGCCAAAGAACAGCTTGCAGGATATTTGGTAAAGTGACATTTGATTTTTAAGAAGTCAGTGGTTTTCATTATTATAGATATTGTTAATTAAATGTTTTCTGGGACAAATAGTTTTTTTCCCTGCCGGTGTTTTGAACAGCTAGCATTTCTTTAGACTAGTGCATGTCATCTGAATATTCTTGTTTGCCAAACTTTTGCTATCACTAAGAAAGGATTATTGTTTATCTCTGCCCTGGGTTTTCTAAAATTAGTGTCTCCCTTGATTGAAGTTCAATGGTAAAGTAATGTGAGCAAAATATAGTCTTATAGCAACAAGATGCTTGTGTTAACTTGAAATGTGATTTAATTCCAAATAGTTGGAAGTATTTTGCCTCTGACAGCATACTCTCTGACTCAAGTTATCACATTTTTGTGCTATTGATTTATTCATTCAACAAATATTGAAATACGAAACACTAGAGATGTGCCTGGTAGTCTTTTTTTATTCACATTTGACTTAAAATGAAGAAAATTTGAAAACCTTAGCACAGATGATTTCATTTTACAACTTTAGAAGCACATATATTCCTCCAAATATTCTGATATTCACTCAGGAAGCACACTTTTTTCAGTCTTCTCTACTTCGATGTTTCTTTGAGGGATCTGACATTTTCTCATAGCTCTTGTTTAATACTGACACGGTGCTTTTAATTACAGGAGAAGCCACAGGCAAGGAAATGTAATTATAATAAAATGAATTACAGACCCCTAGACTATTTCACCTTTTGCTGCCTGGTGAAGATTGTGTAGTCTCACTATTAAAGCATCTGATGCTTATTTCTAACCTCCCTATTTGAATGAGGGGAGGATACAATCTGATTGCAAAATTACCTGTTGTGCTATCACAAGATGAATCTTGGAGACTGGCATTCAGGATGTGAGATGGAGTGTGATGTGTTACCCTGCTTACTTCAAGGTGCAGCCACCTGCAGAGAAAGAACTGCCTGCCTGGCTTTTAAAGTACTATAGTCTTCCTTTTTCTTTTCCCCATAGTTAAAGAAAATTTAAGAAGAAAGATGTAAATGCTTATATTGTTGAGTTGCTCAGTCGTGTCCGACTCTGTGCGACCTCATGGACTGCAGCGTGCCAGGCTTTCCTGTCCTTCATCATCTCCCAGAGTCTGTTCAAATTCATGTCCATTGAGTTAGTGATGCTATCTCACCATCTCATCCTCTGCTGCCCTTTTCTCCTTTTGCCTTCAGTCTTTCCCAGCATCAGGATCTTATCCAATGAGCAAGCTCTTCACATCAGATGATCAAAGTATTGGAGCTTCAGCATCAGTCCTTTCAACTAATCCTCAGGGTATATGCATTTTTGTATATAGTTTTGAGTATATTTACTTATTCCAGAAATTAAGTGATTTTAGAAATTAGCAGTTCATTTTTGAGTGCCACAACATAATTATTATCAATGTTTGTGTGAAGTTCCACTGAATAGACCACTTGGACAAAAATGATAGTTAAAGGACTACTAACTTAAAATTTTCTTACTATAAAGAGCATTTGCCCATTGTGAAAAATGGTTGCCTCTCAGATGAGGGAGTTCTGGAAATGATGCAACTTCTTACCTTCTTTAGACAGTTCTCATTTGGCAGGTTTTGGTGAGTGGATTTAGGCAGATATTGAAGTTAATTAACTGCCAAGTTACTTAATAGAACAATTTGTTCTCCTGATTATTCTGTAGTCACTAATCCATTCTTGAAGGATTAAATTTCATTATCTCATTTTTTGGAGAAGCTGTTTAAAAGGTCTTGTCTTTGCAAGGACATTGAAATGTTCATATACTTACAGCACGTTTTAGCATTTTACTTGCTCAACTTGGGACACATTTCCTTGTGGAGTTATAATATATCAAAAACAAGGTCAAAAGCTTCAAGACTAGAGGAAACTCAAAGTAGGTGATGTTTCTCAACTGATAAAATGACAAATCTCACTCACTGAAGAATCACTGTCTGGGGAAAAAGTAAGGGAGGCAGGCAAGATATAAGACTTTATTTTAATCAAAAATAGAATAGCAGCAATTAGAGTAGAAAAGATAAGATCTCTGAGGAGAATGGGAGGTAAAGGGTAAGAAGCTGGAAAGGAAGAAGAGGAGAAACTAGCAGAGAATAATTACAAAAGCACTATTTATTTCTGTAGATTTTGAACCTTTTTGTTAGTTTGCCTCCAAAAATAAAATAAAAAACCAAAACAAGAAACTACGTACTCTCGCATTCCAATTTAGGTTGAAGCCTAAATTTGTCATCATAACTTCACATAGCTGCGAATAATGTAATTTCCAAATTTTGTAAATGTTGACAATTTAGATTATCAATTCAAACTCAAAATTTACATGTGTCCAATGCATGTTCCCTGGTAGCTCAGCTGGTAAAGAATCTGCCTTCAATGGGGGAGACCCTGATCTGATTCCTGGGTTGGGAAGATCCACTGGAGCAGGGATAGGCTACCCAGGCCAGTATTCTTGGGCTTCCCTGGTGGTTCAGTTGGTAAAGAATCCACCTGCCATGTGGGAGACCTGGGTTTGATCCATGGGTTGGGAAGATCCCCTGGAGAAGGGAACAGCTACCCACTCCAGTATTCTGACCTGGAGAATCCCACGGACTGTATAGTTCCATGGGGTCACAGAGAGTTGGACATGACTGAGCAACTTTCACAATGCATGTTTTTTGAGCATATCCAAAAACTTTTTGAACTGTGGTGTTGGAGAAGACTCTTGAGAGTCCCTTGGAGAGCAAGGAGATCAAACCAGTAAGTCCTAAAGGAAATCAGTCCTGAGTATTCACTGGAAGGACTAATGCTGAAGCTGAAGCTCTAATACTTTGGCCACCTGATGTGAAGAGCTGACTCATTAGAAAAGATCCTGATGCTGGGAAAGAGGAGGAGAAGGGGATGACAGAACGAGATGGTTAGATGGCATCACCGACTCAATGAACATGAGTTTAAGCAAGCTCTGGGAGATGGTGGTGGACAGGGAGGCCTGGCATACTGCAGTCCATGGGATCACAAAGAGTCAGGTATGACTGAGTGACTAAACAGCAAAGAACTAATTAGGAAAATTAACTCACTAAGAAATGCATTTCTAATGAAAATTTTTGAGTAACATTTACTAAATTTATTTATTAATACTGCTTTGATCAGTTGGGAAACTGGGTCTTGTTCTGATGGGCGGGGCCATGCCCAGTAAATGTTTAATCCCATTTTATTGATGGGTGCCACTGTGTTCCCTCTTTATTTCCCCTGAGGCCCAACTACAGAAAATTAAGATCATGGCATCTGGTCCCATCACTTCATGGCAAATAGATGGGGAAACAATGGAAATAGTGACAGGCTTTATTTTCTTGGGCTCCAAAATCATTGCAGATGGTGACTTCAGCTTGAAATCAAAAGACACTTGTTCTTGGAAGAAAAGCTATGACCCACTTAGACAGCATATTTAAAAGCAGAGACATTACTTTGCCAACAAAAGTCCATAGGGTCAAATCTATGGTTTTTCCAGTAGTCATGTATGGATGTGAGAATTGGACTATAAAGAAAGCTGAGTGCCAAAGAATTGATGCTTTTGAACTGTGGTGTTGGAGAAGACTCTTGAGACTCCCTTGGACTGCAAGGAGATCCAACCCGTCCATCCTAAAGGAGATCAGTCCTGGGTATTCTTTGGAAGGACTGATGTTGAAGTGGAAATTCCAATATTTTGGGCACCTGATGCAAAGAGCTGATCATTGGAAAAGACCCTGATGCTGGCAAAGATTGAAGGCAGGAGGAGAAGGTGATGACAGAGGATGAGATGGTTGGATGGCATCACTGACTCGATGGACGTGAGTTTGAGTAAGCTCTGGGAGTTGGTCATGGACAGGGAGGCCTGGCTTGCTGCAGTCCATGGGGTTGCAAACAGTTGGACACGACTGAGTGATGGAACTGAACAGATCAGTTGGGAACTGACTATTTAATGGTGACTTCATTAAGAAAAAGAAAATTTAGCAGTTACCATCCTATTGCCACTGAATTAATTTCAACTTATACAAATATATTTCTTGGAGAAAATTATTGAGTAATGAATGAAAGACTTCCAAGCACAAAATAAATTATCTTCAGAAAGAAACTCTGGGAAAAATGAAATACAAGTTCAAAAAAGGAAAATAAATGAAAAAAAATTAGACTTAAAAGTAAAAATGAATATTTATACATTTTAAAGTTATAGTTTATTGATAAGTTGTTATATTTAAATTTCTTTGTTCAGTCATTCAGCCATCTGTGACTCTTTGTGACCACATGAACTGTAGCACACCAGTCTTCCCTTTCCATCACCAACTCCTGGAGTTAGCTCAAACTCATGCTCATTGAGTTGGTTATGACTGACATCCAACCATCTCATCCTCTGTCAACCCCTTCTCTTCCTGCCTTCAATCTTTCCTAGCATCAGGGTCTTTTCTAATGAATCAACTCTTTGCATCAGGTGGTCAAAGTGTTGGAGTTTCAGCATCAGTCCTTCCAATGATTATTCAGGATCGATTTCCTTTAGGATGGACTGGTTTGATCTCCTTGCAGTCCAAGGGATTCTCAAGAGTCTTTTCCAACACCACGGTTAAAAAGCATCAATTCTTTGGTGCTCAGCTTTCTTTATAGTCCAACTCTCACACCCACACATAACTACTGGAAAAACCATACATTTGACCCTGTGGACCTTTGTTGGCAAAGTAATGTCTCTGCTTTTTAATACACTGTCTAGGTCTTGTATCTGAATAAATATTACTGCTAAAAGAAGAAACACTAGCATATTTTTTTTCTGTAGATGTAAGAGCTGAGAGCCCAGTTCATCTAATAAGGTAAATTGGAATAGAGTTGTTATAACAGCAAGTGCTATTTACTTATTTCTTATTCCTAAACTCACTCTCCTCTGTTGCCCTGTGGGTTGCAGGGGGATGCATTCAGAAAAGTGCATTTTCTAGCCCCCTCTGCTTGCTGGATTCCATAGGAAGACTAAAATCAGGAGGAGGGAGAAGGGTAATTCCTTCCTGTTTTCTCTGTACTTTCAGTGATTCACCAACTGCAGTTGGTTATTTCTTTTGGTTCTCTCAGAAGCAGCCCTTCTCCTTAGAGATACCCCAGTGGGGGCAGAGTGCCCCTTCTTCCTCAAAGATTTGGGTCCTGGCTCTACGAGGTCTCTCTTCTGAGGACTCAGTAAACTTATCTCTTCCCATTTATCCCCTTAGTCCTTTGAGGTTGTAACTGCTTTCTACAGTTATCTCTGAGTTACTTCATTTTTTTCCCTCAATAGTGTTAACAGTGAAACCAGTTCCCTATGCTAAATCTCCAGTCTCCTATTTGAAATGTCTGGTTTTGCTTTTTGACTGGACTCTGACTGATATAGTAGGTCATTCAATTCTTTGAACTCCTTCCAGATTATATGCTGAATATCACACAGCAATCCATCATTATAAATTATTTTTAAATTGACAATTGGTGACAGTTTGATTAGGTTCTACTTCAGTTCTTTTCATTACTTTTTTTTTTTGAAAATCAAGAACTGACTTAAAAAAGTATGTTAGTCATTAGACTATTCATTTTTTCAGTTATTAGAGGGTTTTCAAAATTAAATTGATCAAGACTGATTAAATGACTATTAAATATAGCTATAACTAGTGGTACTTTATTTATTGTATATGTTCAAAAACATTAGGAACTGTTAATTTCCTGTCTCTTATACACATCTAGATGTGTATAAGAGACAGGAGCTGTAAATGGTTGCAAAAATGTACATGGATTCCTTGACATAATGTACTAACTCACACCATCTGCCACTTTCAGCAGAGGAAACACTTGTTTTCTCTAATATGTGGAATATTTACTATGTTTTGTTGAAAAAGATCTCCAAGGAACTGTAATGGGAAATAAAATTGTTAATTCTCACATTGATCATTAAAAATGTGAAAGATGATGGGGGAAAAAAGAGAGGCAGCAAAATTATTTCAAGTTTCTTAAAGGGAATAGAATAATTTACTTTTCTCTTCATTTTCTACTTTGAAAATCTTCTTAAGGATTCTCTCTCCTTTGATTGAAAGGATATTAAAAACTAAAAATTCTCAAAATAGAATTTTTTCATTTTGCAATGGTGCCCTTAAGGTGTCACAACTACTTTATTCAAGAGAAGACATACACTTACTGGATTTTAAAATGTGGAAATGCAACAAGTCACATTACTGTACATGCAAAATATTACTCTACTTTAGTCTCTAGAGACTAGCAGGATATTCTGGGAGAATCCCAAGTCTAAATGGTGGTGGTACTACTTGATAGGAAGTTCATCAAGTAGTTCAAAATTCATGCCTTTTCTATACATTGCTGTTCAGTCACTCAGTCGTGTCCTACTCTTTGTGACTCGATGGACTACAGCACGCCAGGCTTCCCTGTCCTTCACAATCTCCTGGAGTTTGCTCAAATTCATGTCCACTGAGTCAGTGATGCTATCCAACCATCTCATCCTCTGTCTTGCCCTCAGTCTTTCCCTGCTTCAGGGTCTTTTCAGTGACTCAACTCTTTGCATCAGCTGGCCAAAATATTGTTGCAGGATAATAGTTTTAAGGATAAAGTGAAGAAATATTTGTAAAGCACTTAGGATGGTGTTGGGCACATGGTAGACATTTGGCTAAGTGCTGGCTATTAGGAGAGGTTGCTTCCTACCTGGTCTTTCACACTGTGGACATAGAATGTGGATCATAATGATTGGGTATGGTACACCCCATTCATCTTAATATTCTGCTGATCTTCACCTTTGTCCTTACTCTTTCTGCCCTCTTCTGTTCTCTTTGGGACACATTTCACTTCAATTTGTCAGGTGAGTCTTCATACAGGTATCTTCTCATGGAAGATTTTGTCTGCCTCCAACACAAGCTCTAATAGTCAGTCTTTCTCTGTTGTGTGTCTTTGCATGCCTCTCCTGTTTCTTGCTTGAGTACCTGTTATTTTCCTGGATGCTGTGATCTTTCCTTTGTTTTTGTTATTTAACAATTTCAAATCCACTAACCACTATGAAGTATAGATATCCTTAGCTTATCTAATACGTAATATGGCCGAAGGTGTCACTTCCCTCTTAAAAGAAGCGATTTGCTCTTAGTTTTTTTAAGCAGTAAAATACTAGGATGTTCTCCTATCTATGGATCTTTACTTGTATCATCACTTTTTCCATGTAAGCAGATGAAAAAATAAAGAAGTAAACTTGAATATTTTGTGCCTAGAGATAATTATATTTTAAAACACAGTTGAAAAATGACAACTTTTTCAACTCAAATTGCTTTCCTGGGGTTAGGGCATAGGGTGGCTTTTAGCTCCCTTTTAGTTGCATCTCAAAAGTAGATATTTTGGAAATTTAAAACACTTCCATATGTCAGAATTGGGAAACCCTCAGTACTTTGGTGTTAAGAGTGACAGATGAAATTATATTTGTATTACCATCCTCATGCTGCTTTTGGACAAAAGATTCCTTCTGATCGCCTTCTGCCTAGATAGACCTCTTTCAACAAGGACTGGCAGAGAGGATAGTGAAAAGCTTCACAAGAAATGTCTCTCTCCCCTTAATTCACAAACCACACCAGAGTACCCCTGGCTTTTGACTGTGACTGTAGTACCCCAATGGAGTTAGTTGCTTTTGAGGAAAAAAAAAGTCCCCATGAGCATCACTAGGAAATAAGGGTAGAGGAAGAAAATTTGGGCGGAAATTATATAACCATCTATGTTGGTTATGAACCTAGGAGTTTTCAAAATTTGAAGCCTACTTTTTAGAATTACATTTTCAGGGACATCAAAGAAAGCCTATTTTTTTTTTTTTTTCAGTTCTTGAAATAGCTCATGCGAATTTCTCTAACATCTTCCGAACATGCACACTGATTCCTCTCACATTTGCTGGGTGTATAGAAAATGTTTTCTCTTCAAAATGCAGTACAGCAAAAATGAAAATAATTACTATGAAAAGCTCTTCCCCTGTTTCGGTAGGATTACAAAGTTTCCATCTCCATAGTTTCTATTTCAATTTATCTTTTGAAATTAAATCTTTTTCTTTTGAAATGCCAGGCTGCATTTGGGGGTAATAGTTTCTGACAGTTCTAAGCTTTTACCAAAACTTCTTGGTAAAAATGTATTGGATGATTTCTTAGTTCTTAATAGCATTATTTAAAAATGAAAAACAAAGACAAGACAACATCCTGTGAAGTCAACCAGAGCTTTGACATTTTCTAGAACAGCATTTTTCTTTTAAATTTAGTTAAGTTTATAAAATCTAGGTTTAAGTATGGTTTTGGTTATACTGTTATAATTCATGTAGTACTACAATCACACTGAAAACATAAAATGAATATTTAAATGTGGGCGATCACAATTAATTATAAGCCTTGTGTGTTTTCTTCTGAGAGGATTAAAAAGTTCATTTTTTTAAACCTAAGCAATTGTTATGACTATAACAGTAATTTGTTCCCTTTATTTGTGAAACTGTTGGTACAGCTCTCTCTTGGCCCTGGGCAAAGACTGAAGCACGAATTGGAGTGAAATTTGGGGCATCTAATGTGACTTTCTAAGATCCAGCATTCACAATTTAAAAAAAGTTTTAATGTGGAAAAATATATATATAACAATTCACCATTTAAATCATTTTTGATTCTACGATTAGTGGCTTTAAGTACATTCACATTGTACAACTATCCATCTCCAGAACATTTTCATTATCCCAAATGCAAACTGTACCCATTAATCAGTAATTCCCTATTTCCCTTCCACTATTATTGTACTTTGTCTCTATGAATCTGACTCTTCTCTGTACTTCATAAGTAGAATCATATGATATTTGTCCTTTTGTGTCTGGCTTCTTTCATTGAGCATGATGTGTTCAAAGTTCATGTTTTAGCAAGTGTCAAAATTTCATTCCTTTTAAGGCTGAATAATATTCCATTGTATGCAGCTAACAAATTTTGTTTATCCATTCATACGCTGATGGACACTGGGTTGTTTCCATGTTTAGGCTATTATGAATAATGCCTCTATGAATGATTAGTGATGTTGAGCATCTTCTGTGTGCTTACTGGACATTTGTATATTATCTTTGGAGAAATGTCTATCCAAGTCCTTTCTCAGTTTTTATTTTATTTTTGACTGCTGGGTCTGTTTCTGCAAGGGGTTTTCGTTAGTTGCAGTGAGTGGGGGCTACCCTCTAGTTGCGGTGGAAGGACCTGTTGTTTCGGTTGATTTTCTTGCTGCGGATCCCAGGCTCTAGGGCATGTGGGTTTCAGTAGCTATATCTTCAGAGCCCAGGGCTCAATAGTAGTGGTGCAGGGGCTTAGTTGCTCCATGGGATGTGATGTCTTCCAGACCCAAGGGTCAAAGATGTGTCTCCTGCATTGGCAGGTAGATTCTTTACCACTGAGCCACTGGGGAATCCCCATTTTTTAATTTGTTTATTTTCATTGAGTTGTTGTAGTTCTTTATATACAGTTGACCCTTGAACAACACAGGTTTGAGCTGTGTGGGTCCACTGATCTGCTGATTTTTTTTTTTTTTCAATATATGTACTACAGTACTGAAGTGTTAGTTGCTCAGTTGTGTCTGACTCTTTGCGACCCCATGGAATATAGCCTGCCACGCTCCTCGATCCGTGGAATTCTTTGTGCAAGAATACTGGAGTGGGTTCCATGATCTTTTGGGGAGTTTTCCCGACTGACCCAGGGATCAAACTCAGGTCTCCTGCGTTGCAGACAGATTCATTACCATCTGAACCACCAGAGAAGCCAGCTACAATACTACATGATCCACAATTGGCTGATTCCGTGGATGCAGAACTGTGGATACAGAGGGCCTACTGTAAAGTTATAGGCAGAGTTTTGACCCCCACATTGTTCAAGTCAACTGTATTATAGATATTAATCCCTTATCAGATATATGATTTTCAGATACCTTCTCCTATTCTGTGGATTTTCTGTCCACTCCTTAGATAGTGTCCCTTGAAGCACAAAAGTTCTTAATTTTGATCACCTAAAATATTTGTTTTTGTCTGTGCTTTTGGTGTCATATTCAAGAAATCATTGCCAAATCCAATGATATGAAGCTTTCCCCCTGTGTTTCCTTAGCACGAATAATTTGAAGAAATGGGGAAATTTTAACTGTGTGCCACTCAAAGAGTTTTGGACTGAGGCCAGTGTAATCCACAAAAATACATTCCAGGCAAGAGAAGAAGGAATTGAGCTGGGCAGGAAAGCAGGGCTTTCCCACAAGTCCTCAGAAGGCTTCTGCTTCAATCTATTGGTCAGAACAGCAGGGCACTTTTGCCTGCAAGAGAGGGTGGTTGGGAAATAACATATAGGGATTTTGTTATTGTTTGTTTTTTTAAGCTGGCCATATTGCCATCTGGAATGAAGATGAAGAGAAGAATGAATAGCTAGGCAACATGATGACTGCTTATTTAACTTCTATGCAGAGTACATCATGAGAAATGCTGGGCTGGATGAAGCACAGCCTGGAATCAAGATTGCCAGGAGAAATATCAGTAACTTCAGATATGCAGATTACACCACCCTTATGGCAGAAAACAAAGAACTAAAGAGCCTGTTGATGAAAGTGAAAGAGGAGAGTGAAGAAGTTGGCTTAAAACTTAACATTCAGAAAACTAAGATTGTGGCCTCTGGTCCCATCACTTCGTGGCAAATAGATGGGGAAACAATGGAAACACTGACAGACTTTATCTTTTTGGGCTCCAAAATCACTGCAGATGGTGACTGCACCCATGAAATTAAAAGATGCTTTTTCCTTGGAAGAAAAGTTATGACCCACCTAGACAGAATATTAAAAAGCAGAGACATTACTTTGCCAACAAAGGTCCATCTTGTCAAAGCTATGGTTTTTCCAGTAGTCATGTATGGATGTGAGAGTTGGACTATAAAGAGAGCTGAACGCTGAAGTATTGATGTGTTGAACTGTGGAGTTGGAGAAAACTCTTGAGAGTCTCTTGGATAGCAAGGAGATCAAACCAGTCCATCCTAAAGGAAATCAGTCCTGAATATTCACTGGAAGAACTGATGCTGAAACTGAAACTCCAATACTTTGGCCACCTGATGTGAAGAATTGACTCTCTGGGAAAGACCCTTATGTTGGGAAAGATTGAAGGCAGGAGGAGAAGGGGATGACAGAGGATGAGATGGTTGGATGATATCACTGACTCAATGGACATGAGTTTGAGTAAACTGCAGGAGTTGGTGATGGACAGGGAGGCTGGCGTGCTTTGGTCCATGGGGTTGCAAAGAGTCAGACTAACTGAGTGACTGAACTGAACTGATGATGTCTGCAACAAGTCTTAAATTTGTTGGTGTATTTGAAACTTTTAAAGCAGAATCATTTAAAAGTTTGAGGCATGTAGACTGTTTTTCTCTAGAGTCCAGTGTTGACATTTAAGATTACCTGTTTCTATATTGAAGTCTTTCTGGAGGGGGCGGGTAGGGTATGGCCCAGTGACCCTGGGGCAGAATGGGTACTTATATCATGTTCTTTTCTGGACGTCCATAAAATGCGCCTTTGGACCACACTGATGAATGATGAATTTGCATTCTTTTTTTTAAGAAGAACAAATTTTGCATTTTTAAATTTTTTGTGTTTTTGATTGAGTTCCTGTTGTAACTATGGGTATGGTGTAGAGCTCAGATGGTAAGGAATCTGCCTGCACAGAGGAGACCCAGCTTTGACTCCTGGGTTGGGAAGATCTCTTGAAGAAAGGAATGGCTATCCACTCCAGTATTCTTCACTGGAGAATTCCATGAACAGAGGAAACTGGTGGGCTACAGTCCCTGGGGTGACAAAGTATCAGACATGACTGAGCGAGTAAAAACACACATTCTGTAGAGCACCTGTCTGTGTTGCAACAGTTAAATACAGTTAAATACAGTTCTCTGGGTGCCGGCTCACTATTCTGGGATCTCTCACATGAAACAGGATACACCTAATCAGGCCAAGTGTAAAAAGCCTTTTTTTTTTTTTGTACACAATACCTCAGGCTTTGCTCTGTGCCTGCTTCCCCTGGAAATCCACTCTATTCCTCCTTAATCTGGTTTCAATGTTTAGGCATCGAATATAGCTGCTCACTGGGAAAGTGCTCATGTCTGACTGTTTTTCTCTATAGAATCTTTGGATATGAATTTCCTTTCTGAATCATAGAGTCTGTATATTACCTTCTTTAAAATAATAGGTTTCCAATAACAAGATACTGTCAGAGTTGTGTTTTTTTACATTTATTGTTTGTATATTGAGTTATGAAGAAGAGAAGTTAAACAGAAAGAAATTCAATGCAAGAGATAACAAGACATGGAGAAAAATAACAAATGCTTCTGAACCAGGAATTTTTTTTTTAAGACTTGAGAGTAATTTATATTTTGGGGGTTTTCCTCATCTTTGGTCTTACATGAAATGTATTCTATCACCTCTCTGTATAAGGAATCCTCACGTATTTACAGTGAACTCTTTTACAGCCTTCAATTTTGTCCCATTTAATTTTCCCTTAAAGATCTTCCTGAACCTTTTTTTGGCTATTTTATAGTACCCTGAAGTTATGGCAATGATAACATGTGTGGTTTCCTGTGCCGGCATGGTCCTCACAGCTGTGACCACTACCTTTAAATGGAAACTTCAGTCTGCAGCCTCTAGCTTTGGGGACAGTAGAGCCCTTAATGAAAAGAAGTTGAAGAAATTTAAGTGTAGTAGCTCAGCCTGTTTATCCTTTTGCCTTCATTTTTCACCTTAATCCTAAGACCTGGAACTTGGCCGCTTTTCCTTTATGCACAATGCCTCCATTTAAAACTGTTTCAAGAAAATGAGTCCCTGTTTCTCATCTTTTTTCCCAATGCACTGACTTCTCTGGGATTAAGTTCCTGTACTTAATTTCTGGGCCTCAGCAGCTGATCCCCTGTATTTCAACAGACTTAATTTTTGTAAGTATTGTGGGAATATAGAGAAAGAAAGATTAACCCCATGTTGGTTTGAATCAGGCATTCCTTGAGAAACTGATTTTGGAGAGGAGCTCTTTGAATTCAGCCTTTCACATTCTGCAGAGGTTTGACCCAAGAGTCCATGAAGTGATGAGTTAGTGCAGAGAAGTTTGAAATTAACAAATGATTGTCTCATAAAGTATACATACCTCTTTCCTGTTTGTTGTTGTTGTTCTATCCCAACAAAAACTGACATCTATTCTTTTCATACAATGCAGTGAATAGTTTATGCTGCCATAATGTTATGATTTGAAACTGAATGTGGTTGAGTCTTCCCTATAAAATTATATATTTTGCTCTACATTACCCCAGTACATGCTTACATACAACTACTGTGAGTACTCTGCTGTGGAGTTTTCCCATCAATTTTTTCCCCCTTCACTTTGGAACTTTTAACTAGGGTGGCCAAAAGGTGTTTTTTAATTTTGCTCTGGCCTAGAATCCTGTTTTCTCTGCAAAGTGATTATTCAGAGTTCCAGGTCCTAAGCTTTTATTTGTTTTTATATTATAGCATTACATCTCCTTTGTTTTTTTATATTTGGCTTCTCAGGCAGCACTAATGGTAAAGTATCCACCTGCCAATGCTGGAGACTCAAGAGACATGGGTTTGATTCCTGTGTCAGAAAGATCCCCCTGGGGTAGCAAGTGGGGATAGTGCTCCGGTATTCTTGCCTGGAAAATTCCGTGGACAGAAGTCTGGTGGGCTGCAGTCCATGGCGTTGCAAACAGTCAGATATGACTGAGCACACACACGATAACTTTATTTAGTTTCATTCTGAGTTTTTTTTTTTTTAATCAAGTTTTCTGGCTTTGAAATGTTGCTGTGATGATGAGGGAGTATTTCAAATATGTTTTAGTGAAAAAGTCATGTCTCCATTGTGTTCTGAGTTGGAAACAGATTTCCCATTGGACAGATGACAGATTTCCTCTCTATATCATCAAGCAAACCATTTTTAGGGTAACCTGGGGGTTTGTTTCTCTGCTCATCCTTTTATTCATTATTCATTCAATAAATATTTATGAAGTTTTCTCTAGTGCCAGAAGTTGTTCTAGGCACTTGGGATTCAGCAATGACCAAATTCCTACTTGGGTAGAGCTTACGTTCTAGTTCAGTGGTGTTCAGACTTTGCTGCGTATTATGATCACCTAGGGAGAATTTAAAACTCCTAAGTCTTGCCCCGAGCCAATTAAATCAGAATCTCTGGGGGTGGATATAGGCATACTTTTTGTGATGATTCCAATGTACATCTATATTTGAGAGCCATTAATCTACATTATGAGCTATACATTATAGCACATGCCATAATGTTCAGAAGGGTGTATTACAGGCGAGATTGAGCACATCTGTCGATGGTGGCATGGCCATAGACAGAAGGGCTTGTTATAATTCAGAATAAAGTTGGCCCTTGAGCAAGGCTGGGAGTAAGGACACTGATGCAGCAGGCAGCTGAAAATAAACAAAGAACATACAGTTGGCCCTTGGTACCCACCAGTTCCACCAACCGCAGATCTTAACTGCGATTACTATTGAAGAGAAATCCAGGTATAAGTGAATCCTTGGAGTTCAAAACCATGCTTTTAAAGAGCCCCTGTAGTTTCTGATTCAGCAGTCTGGAGTTAGGCCTAGGAATTTGCATTTCTAACACGTTCCCTGGTGAAGCTGATGATGTTGGTTTTGTGGGCTAAACTTTGTGAATAACTGATACAGAGCCTTGATACTCAATGCTTGGTGAAAGTGAAGTGAAGTCATTCAGTCGTGTCCGACTCGTTGCGACCCGTGGACTGTAGCCCACCAAGCTCCTCCGTCCATGGGATTCTCCAGGCAAGAATACTGGAGTGGGTTGCCATTTCCTTCTCCAGGGGATCTTCCCGACCCAGGGATCGAACCCAGGTCTCCCACATTGCAGGCAGACGCTTTAACCTCTGCACCACCAGGGGAGTAGATCAGAAGTACAGGTTTTCCTGAGGATTTGTTGAAAATGTAGAATCTCCAGTGCATCTAAGACCTCATGAATCAGAGTTTATGTTTTGATAAAATCTCCTGGTCATTGAAATGCACATGAAAGTTTCTGATCTGTTTCTCTGCACTCTGTTACCTGCATGTCACGTAAACTATAGACTTATTCCTTGACTGTCAGATATTTCCTTTATATAAGCTGATATTACACATATTACATGTATGTGTACACATATGTACACAAACATACTGGTGACTTATAATGAAATAATATGCTTTTTCTTATGTTTTACTACTACTAAGGGCCTGAATTAATAGTATTAAATACAAGTGAGAAATAAAAGGCTTAATGCTCCCTGTTGAAAATAAGGAAATAAACTCCCTCACTTCTTTCTTAGAACATATGCTTTAGAAAACTGATAACTTCATTCTCCATCTCTTTGAAATGTATGTAAAACTTGAAAAAAGCTAAATAAGCTTCTAACCAGGACCTGGGAACTGTATCTTTGAAATATAATCAAGAAAGATATTGCCCTCTCTTCTTGTCTGTGTGAGAGGAGCTTAACTTTGGTGGCCCCTTACTCCAAGTTGCAAAACCACCTCTTGTCATAAAAAGAAGTTAATGTTTGGATAAAGCGAAATGACTAGCACAGATGGTCACCCCAACTACCAAATGAGTTTTGAGATGATTATGTATGACAGTGAATCAGCTCTTCGCATCAGGTGGCCAAAATACTGGAGCTTCAGCATCAGTTCTTCCAATCAATATTCAGGGCTGATTTCCTTTAGGATTGACTGGTGTGATTTCCTTGCAGTCCAAGGGACTCCTAAGAGTCTTCTCCAGCACCACAGCTTGAAAGCATTAATTCTTAAGCTCTCAGCCTTCTCTGTGGTCCAACCCTCTTATCCGTACATGACTACTGGATCCTGATACTGGGAAAGATTGAGGGCAGAAGGAGAAGAGGGTGGCGGAGGATGAGATAGTTACGTAGTATCACAGACTCAATGGACATGAAGTTGGGAAAATTCCAGGAGATAGTGAAGAGCAGGGAAGCCTTGCATGTTACAGTCCATGGGGTTGCAGAGTTGAACATGACTTAGTGACAGAACAACAACAACATGTATAACAATTGTGCTATTAAATCCTCTTACTTGAGGCCTAATCACAGTTTCTGTTGAACAAATATGCAGTGGTTGTATCTGCTTGGCTACATGAAGGGTTAAAGTTCTGTGTATCTTTGTGATTTCTTAGTGGATTGCCTGTGATGTATATCACATTCTGGCTTAATGTTTATTCAATGATAAAAATGATAAATTATCATTTTTTAGGAGATTTAAAAAATTTTATTGGACTATAGTTGCTTTACAATGTTGGGTTTGTTTCTGCTGTACAGCAAAGTGAATCAGCTATGCCTATACATATATCCCCTTCTTTTTAGATTTCCTTTCCATTTAGGTCACAGAGAGCATTAAGGAGAATTCCCTATACTGTACAGTAAGTTTTCATTAGCTTTATTATACATCGCTTCCAATGATACATTTTTTTTCCCTTCTACCTTTGTGGAAAGTTTTTCTGGATGGCAAAGAAATTATTTTTAGTAATATTTCTCAGTAGGTTCTAGCCAGTATTAACTTTCTAGACTATTCTCATCCCCTCATCAGCCACAGCACTCATTATGCATATAACATTTTTTGAGGGGAATGGAGATGAGAGGGAGTACCAGTAGAATGTATTACAAAAACAAAAGATTAATTCAGATTCTGTTTTTAAAACTTAAAAAACCCTACTTAATCATGGAGTTTTAAAACTATACGTAGAGAGATTAATATAATGAACCCCTCTTGCTCTTCTCCCAGCTTCAATAATTATTAAGATTTTTTCCAACCTTGTTTCATCCACATCTAGTGTTGTTTTTTGTCCAAGGTGTTTTAAAGTGAAATCTAGATATTTAACGTCAAAATACTTTAATATGTCTCTAATTATATAGCCATACTTATGCACAATAGCCAGAAGATAGAGTACAAATGTCCATCAATGGATGAATGGAAAATAATTTCTGACATGTATACATATACATACAATGGAATAGTGTTTAATCATAAAATGAACAAAGACTGCCTGCACAATGTGGATGAACTTTCAAAACATGGCAAGTGAAAGAAGTTAGATACAAAACTTACATACTGTATTGACCCCACTTATATGAACTATCCATAATTGACAGGAACTCAGAGGCAGAATGTAGGTTGATGATTTCCAGGGACTAGGGGGAAGAAAGAATGAGGAGACAATGCTTAATGGGAAAGGGGTTTCCTATGAAGTGTTAGAACGGTTTTGGAACAGTTGGAGGTGATTTTACAACCCTTTGAACAGAACATTTTTAATCTTTCAGGATCTCTTATAGGATAATAGCAAGTAAAGATGTGATCTTTGAAGCAAGAAGCAATTACAAATGGTGAAAGTTTATAACGAGAACAAAGATTGTCTGGAGAGAGAAAATTCTGGGAGATTCTTTACCTGGCAAGGCTGGGGAAGACCATTCCTACTTTATTTTCTAAATTAAGGTCTAGACATTAAAGAGAAGCTTCTAGCAGTCAAGAGTCTTGAAGCCAGAAAGGGGTTGGCAAGTTTGAGTCACTGAATGTAGGGGTGAATCATGGATGTGTTGGTGCAGATTTTCCCTCCAAGTGGATTGGGCTTGAATAAATGGGAAGTAAATATTCAGTTCATGGAAGAATGAGTCATCATCATCTACTCTTCCCTCAAATCATGGTGGAATAAGGGTGTTTATGTAGACTGGGGTAAGGACGATTACATTTTTTTTTCTTTATCACTCTGAGCATCCTTAACTGGATGAGACAAAGTATGAGAAATGTTTAATATTGGATATGTGTTAGGTGTGAATATACTAGGTATATCTATGCATATATCCAGTATATAATGTGGATAATACTAGGATATAGTAATAAAACAGCTTCTGAAGAGGAGAGGTTGGAGAAACTGCAAAACAAGAACATCACAGGAATCTAGGGTCTGAGAAGAAAAAGAAGGGCTTGGAGGGAGGAAGATGGGGATACCAAGGGAAACAAACCATCATCTCTAGTTTGCGGTGGATAGAAATGGGCAGGTATCAACTCTGCCCGCTCTATCTGTGTGCATATAAACAAATCATTTTACTCTGGAAGCATCAGCCCATGCTGATGTGAATTATGATGGGAATTATAATGAACTGGGAATTATAATCATACTTATCCTATAGGATTTATGTGGGATTTAAATGAGATCATGACTGAAACTGGCTCAGTGGGGTGCCTGACCCAAAGTAAACTCTAAGTGCTTGCTTGCTCTATGGATATTACAATTTCTTTCTGCTCAGTTTTCTAGACCACCTCAAATTTATGTTTTGGTCTCGTGTTTTTATACCCTGAATTCATATTTTGGCTTTCTCCTTTCTAGGCTTTAAAAAATGCCCTATAGAAAAAAGGGCATTTTTTGTGTATAACTTTTGGTATAACGTGTATAACTTTCTGAATGATCAAGGTTTTGTTTTCAACCTTGTAGTACATTTAAATAAGGGAAAAGCTTCTTTGTTACTAAAATGTATGTTACTGACTGTAGTCAATACATTCATTCTGGTCATTCAAAGAACAAAATGATCATTGAATTTAACTATTATACAAAATATCTAGTTGTTTGAATGAAATAGTATAGATGCTTTTGTGTGTGGAAGCCCTGCAATACTTAGCATTCATGAAGTACCAACTGCAAGCAAAGCATAGTATTAGAAGCTTTTGAAGATATGGAGATCAATTACAAATAATGTAGGTTTAATATTTCTAGCACTTTTCCAGCGTTTTTAACCGTTATCTCATTAGACTCATAGCACATTTTATAAGTTATTACATTTTATGGATTTTTCTTATATGCAAAAACAGAAGTTTGGAAAGGCAAAGTCAGCCACCTATGAGTAGTAAATTGTGGTAATGGGATCTGAATTTAATTTCTTTTGTCTTTCAAACTCAGTGCTCTTTTCATCACATAAAAATCCAAGTAGAGAGACTATATTCACTTAGCAACTGAAGCTAAGCATAACTTCTCAAGTAACAAATCTATAAGCTCTAAGCAACGGGAGATACTGAATATAGTACAAATGCACCAATATTTTATAGTCTAAAGATATATGCTCAAGTCTCAGCTCTGCTGTTTACTATCTTTGGGGCCTTGGATGAATCTGTTGACCTTGTTGAACTTTAATTCCCTCATCTTGGTGTGAAGATAAAATTATATGGTACAGTGAAGCCACTGATATGGCTAAAATGCTCATGAATGTAACAATATCTCCCTGTTTACAAGATGTTGACTTGCTACTTAATCCTAATTTTGAGAATTTTCATGATTTTTCTATATTATATTTATTTTTTACTTTATTTTACTTTACAATATTGTATTGGTTTTGCCATACATCAACATGAATCTGCCACGGGTATACACGTGTTCCCCATCCTGAACCCCGCTCCCACCTCCCTCCCCATACCATCTCTCTGGGTCATCCCCGTGCACCAGCCCCAAGCATCCTGTATCCTGCATCGAACCTAGACTGGCGATTCGTTTCTTATATGATACTATACATGTTTCAATGCCATTCTCCCAAATCATCCCGCCCTCTCCCTCTCCCACAGAGTCCAAAAGTCTTTTCTATACATCTGTGTCTCTTTTGCTGTCTCGCATACGGGGTTATTGTTACCATCTTTCTAAATTCCATATATATGTTAGTATGCTGTATTGGTGATATTTAAAATATTTAAGAAATGTTTAATATAACTGATATAGGAAACATTAAATATTTTCATAAAAGGCAGTTTTGCCACAAAATACTTTTATAGCATGCAAATAACTTATTTTTAAGGGACATTGTCTATCCTATCATTTATCCAAACCCATGCAATAAGAAAGCATGTTACAGTTCGGCCCTAACCTGTGTATCGTTCTTTAGATCTTTCATAAACTTCTCTCACTCTGCTGCTGCTTTGGATTATAGAGTTAATTGATCTTCAATATGCTGAGTAGTTTCAAAGGACTATTTTTGTTAGGTCCTCAAATACTTATAATAATAAAGTGTTATTTCCCTCTGCCATTTGGGTACTTCAGTTGCCAGAAACAGTCAGTGAACTTCTAAAAGTGCTTGTTAGGGAATGTTCTGCTAATTGCTTTTGATCTGCCTTAAAAAAGAGCAATTAGCAACAACTCAAATTTTATCTTTGGGGATATGAACATTCTCATGACCAAACTTGAGTTTTTAGTCCTAAAAGTTTATCATAGAGAAAATAATGTTTCTGATCCCATGAACACGTTTGAAGAGTTAGGCTGATGTTCTTCTCAGGTCTTTTTCCCTTTGAGACTCGTAGTATGGCATTCCTTCATGAGGGGTTAAGTTTCACACATGTTTATGTTTAGTACCTATGGGAGTCTAAGCTGATGATTTATAGTTGAGAATCATTTTTTAAAAATGTATGACTGAAGGCAGAAAATAAAGTGCCGATTGGTTCATTAAGCAATTCAATCCCAAACTGTAAAAAGTTTAAGTTTAATCCTGCCTGAAGCCTGACTGATCCTGTCATAAACACTTTTCATAAACCTTGCACTTAAACCTGGTCTTGCAGTTTTATTAATCTAACAATAATTCAAAGTGACATCCCATGTAGCAATATAAATCTATAAGATGGATGTCATAAAACTTACACCAGGACAAAACACTGGGTAATCATGTGAAAATGCAGGTTCTTTTAGTTAGGTATTCTCTCTGAATTGCTGCCTGTGCCTTGGTTGAACAGATGTGTTGACTGTGACACTGTCTTAATGTGTTGGTATGCCTGAAGGAAAGGAAAGAAATTCAGAGAGACACTGATGATAAAAAGTTCTGGAATTTGGAGAGCTTTGTTTGCAAAATTCAGGGAGCAAGTTAACAAAGACATATTTGTGGAGTTTACATTCTCTGGGAAGATTCCTTTTGTGTGTCGCTATGTGGAATTTTTAGCTCTTGGATTTAATGGCTACATTGATATTCTGTGGATGTATGTGGGGCCCTGAGCAATAGGTACACTTTCAGAAACTCGAATGAAGTCCCGGCTGTCAGATTTCTGGTGTCCTTAGTTCTCAGTCTAGGGGTCAGGTGAACTCTCAAACGAAATCATAGCAGACTTAACCTTGGAAATACTATACAACTATAATCCTGTTATTTGCAGCAGAAGACTGCGCTTCTATTTTATATGGGGAAGAGAGACATTTCCAAGAATCAGCTTTGAAGGAGTCCATAAGAGCTAGTGGGTTTGTTTTCATATCCTTGCCAGAGTTGCTCACCAGCAGCAATCTGCTCTCAAATAAGAGTGAGCCTTGAAGGAGTGTTCAAACTCCTGTTATTGAACCCATGGGACACTTAACACTTTAATAAGATAGGTGTTGGGAAAATAGCTGAAGCCATAGGATTTTCTCCCCCTGAACATGCTTTGTGAATCTGTTGTCTACTCATGAGAATAAAACCCACTTTGATTTCATTTGACAGGGAATGAAAACCAAGGTTGCATTATACCTAGTGCTTTAACATTGTCAGAATTATAATTCAGTAAGAGGTTTGTGTAATTATTTGAGGATCTTTTCTCCTAGACTTTGAATTCCTCTAGTGCTTAGTGCTGTGCTTAGTACCTGGTAGGTGCTCACTTAGCACATTTTGTGATTCAACCACTAAGGTCATTGGAAAAGACTCTGATGCTGGGAGGGATTGGGGGCAGGAGAAGAAGGGGATGACAGAGGATGAGATGGCTGGATGGCATCACTGACTCGATGGACGCGAGTCTGAGTGAACTCCGGGAGTTGGTGATGGACAGGGAGGCCTGGCGTGCTGCGATTCATGGGGTCACAAAGAGTCGGACACGACTGAGCGACTGAACTGAACTAAGGTCATAGCCATACAACTGGAAAGAGAAACACAAAATTTTTAATGCTATCCACTTTACTGACAAATAATTGACATTTAAATTTCATTCCTAAGCAGTTATTTTTTTAAGGAGTGCACGGTGTGTATGTGTGTGTACAAGGGGCACTTGTGTTACTTTACAGGGGCAGTTAGTTGGAAGACAATAGGCAATGCATCTTTTATTTAGTAATTGATTACAAATACAGTAAACATAAATTTCACTTTCTTACCTGTAAGTTTAAGGCATTCACATTGGCTTGTATGTATTATGTATTTTCCTTCTCAGATGTGCATCTCAAGTTTGCATTCCTTTAGTCTTCCAAGTATAGGAACACACAGCAATAATGTGAATTTGAGTATCACAGACAATTGGCAGTTGGCTCCAATTTTCTGCCCAACCCTTGATCTCAGACATAGCAGGTAGTATATGGGTGATGGACTAACACTCTTCATCAGCAGTGATTCTGAGTTTTGGAAAACATGGATGAGGATGGAACCCCCGTGGGGAATCTTCAGGCATCAGGCAATATCCTTCTTCCAAACTAGCAAAGTAGAAATTAGGAATCCATTTTCATTTTTTGCTAGTAGTCTCCTGACCCATTCTCTTTGGTTCAGGTTGAAATCCACCCCCACCGCAACCTCTCCATTCCTAATCTGCCATATTCTTGGAATCCCTGCTTCTGTCTTCAAAAGCTCTTTGATATTACATTGGAACCAAAGTTTTTTTTTTTTTTTTTTTTTTCACTTAATTTATAGCCTTATGTTAGGGCTTTGCTGGAGTACAAGTAGCTTCATTTATATAGCAGCTACAATCATTTTGTCTAAACAATGAAAAAGTAAGTTTCAATGACTATTGACTGTATAGCTGATTTTCAGTTGAAATTATATGGTCTATTATTAAGCAATTATATAGTAAGTAAAAATGTAAGCTATGCCTAATGCAGAATTACTATAGCTATATAATATGGCCAGATCCCTAAACAAATAGGTATTTGCTATTTTCCTTCTGTCACATTCATGTGATATAATGACCTTTTCGAATTTGACTTCAAGGTATAGTACAAACAATTCTCTTATTTACATTCACTTATTATATTTAAAGCTCTTTAGATGAGTATTGAACTACTAGAGAACCAACAAATATCAAAGCCAGAATCACAATTAAATTTATTATCCTAATTAATTTGCTTTCCCCATAGAGATACTTTTATTCAAATGAGAGGACAGTTGTAATACACAATAATAAACACTCAATGCATTAAACATTTTCCCTGCAACTGTTATATTTATATAACCCATTTAGTTGGATGCAAACAGCTAACTAAAATAATTTGCTATTTTCCTTTAACCTTTAAAATATGACTGCTTGAGAATCAGATGCACAGACTAAGAACCAGTTTATGGTTACTAGCAGGGGGATGGTGGGAGGAAGGCATAGTTAGAATTTGTTATTGATACCACACTGTCATATTTAAAATGGATAATCAGAAGGGACCTACTGTATAGCACATAGAACTCTGTTCAATATTATGTAATAACCTAAATGGGAAACTAAGTTGAAAAAGAATAGATACATGTATATGAATAACTGAATCACTTTCTATATACCTGAAATGTTGATATACCTATCACAACATTGTTAACCAACCATGCTGCTGCTGCTGCTAAGTCGCTTCAGTCGTGTCCGACTCTATGCGACCCCATAGACGGTAGCCCACCAGGCTCCCCCGTCCCTGGGATTCTCCAGGCAAGAACACTGGAGTGGGTTGCCATGTTCTTCTCCAATGCATGACAGTGAGAAGTGAAAGTGAAGTCACTCAATCGTGTCCGACTCTTAGCGACCCCATGGACTGCAGCCTTCCAGGCTCCTCCGTCCATGGGATTTTCCAGGCAAGAGTACTGGAGTGGGGTGCCATTGCCTTCTCCGGTTAACCAACCGTATTCTAATATAAAATAAAAATTTAAAATAAGACTACTTGAATTTTTGTTTTTATCTGTTCATGGAGCCTGAATATCTGTTTGGCCTTTTCCTTTGTCATTTTCACGTTCGTTAAGGGTGTAGGAGAGGGAAAAGATGGCCTCATCCTTAGGGCAAAAAATAGCTCACCATTCCTTTTTCTAGTGCTTTTGCTAAACCAGTATTAATTAGTAGAGAAGAGAAAGTTAACAGTTGGGAATCTTTAGAGTTTTTGAATGAATAGGGCCATGCAGAAAGAACTTTCATTCAGAAATAGAGTGAGACTTTTATAGTTCTCTTTTCATCATTGCTTTTGGATAAGAACATGAATTTGCCACCTGTCTTTCCAAATGGTGTTAAGGTAAGGAGGAGCAGTATTTATTCACAAAAATAGATTTGATTTGCTCTCAAAATTTAATATAAGAAAGCCTATTTAAATTAAAAAATCTCAAAGGGCCTTAATACATTTTTTCCTGTTCTGAGGTCATAAATATTTGTAGAAAGTTCTTATTGGTATCTTAATAGTTCCATCTGCCACCCATCTTCTGAGAGCAATAGAAAATTCTGATAATTTAACTTTAAACTATTTATTAAACTTATATATATGTACAAACTTTGGTCTTTTTGGTATACAGTTCTAACAGTTTTTTTCATTTGAACACAGTCCTATAACAACCACCATCATCAAGATATAGGAGTCCCATCACCACAAATTATTTCCTTATGTTGCCTCTGCTTAGCCAATCCTTCCTCCTGCCTTAACCCCTGGCAACAGTGATCTTTATCTGTATTGTTTAACCTTGTCTGGAATGTCCTATAAGTGGAATCATACAGTATGCAGCTTTTTTAGCCTGGCTTTTCTCACTTAATGTATTTCAGATTCATTTATGCTATTGCATATCAGTAATTCAACAGTTTTATTGCTAATATGTCATATTCACTGGTTTAAAGATACTAGTTTCGCCCCCCGCCCCAGCTTTGAGCAATTGTGAGGAAGCTCACTATAAACTTCTTGTGTTGTGAATGACAGAGTTCATTTCACTTGTGGGGTCTTTAAGGATCACTCCAATGTGATTGAAGAATTTCCACTGAGGCATATGAAATGAAAAGATTGATTACACTCCCAGGTACTAGAAGAGGGGAACCAGGGGCCTTTATGGGAGGAGCTCCCAGGAAGAAGGCTCCGCCAAGCAGACGGGGCGCCAAGAGAGGGGAGGACCCATGGGTAAACGCCTTTACCGGGGGTCAGGTTGGAGTACACAGAAAAAGGTTTGACGGATTTTATTGGTGCATTGAATGCCACTGGGTCACAGTCAAGGGAAGGCAAGAAGGGGAACGTGGGGCGGGGACAGGTTTATCATCTTGCTTCAGGTCACCTAGCTAGGGCTCTCACACAGCCTGTTTGTGGGGCTGTGGAAGCACTGGGAAAAACATGAAGTTTTAAAAGTTTACAATATGCTTCTGCATACAGGTTCTGATATGACTACTATATATGCAATTGACAAATTTTATATATAATATATACACGTGGCATATGTACAGATTTTTTTCAGATTATTTTCCATTACAAGTGATTACAAGATACTGCATACAGGGACTTCCTTGACTGTCCAATGGTTAAGACTCTGTGCTTCCAGTGCAAGGGGCATAGGTTCTACATCTGGTCGGGGAAATAAGATCCCACACACTCCACAGTTAGGCAAAAAAGGAAAAAGAAACAGATCTTGAGTATAGTTCTGTGTGCTCTAGAGTGAATCCTTGCTGTTTATCTGTTTCATATGTAGTAGTTTATATTTGTTAATGCCATACTCCTAATTTTTCCTTCCCTCCTTTTCCTATTTGGTAACAATAAGTTTGTTTTCTATATTTGTGAATCTGGTTCTGTTTTGAATATTGATTCAATTGTATTATTTTTAAGATTCTACAAGTTACATAATCTTTCATTTAGTATAGATTCTCTAGGTCCATTCATGTTGCTGCAATTTTTTATTTTATTCGTTTTTATGGTTGAGTAATATTCCACTGTATATACATATGCCTCAACTTATACCCGTCTCTGTTGATCGGCACTGGAGTTGTTTCCATGTCTTGGTTATTGTAAATGGTGCTGCCGTGAACATTGGGGGACCCTTTTTCCCCCTAAAAATAAAGTCCCTGTTTATCCTAACATACTTTTCTTTGAACTGCATTTTGTCTAGACTATAAAGAAAACTGAGTGTCAAATAGTTGATGCTTTCGGACTGTGGTGTTGGAGAAGACTCTTGAGAGTCCCTTGCACAGCAAGGAGATCCAACCGGTCTATCCTAAAGGAAATCAGTCCTGAAAATTCGAAGAACTGACGTTGAAGCTGAAATTCCAATACTTTGGCTACCTGATGCGAAGAACTGACTCATTTGAAAAGACCCTGATGCTGGAAAAGATTGAAGGCAGGAGGAGAAGGGGATGACAGAGAATGAGATGGTTGGATGGCATCACTGACTCAGTGGACATGTGTTTGAGTAACTTCTGGGAGTTGGTGATGGACAGGGAGGCCTGGCGTGCTGCAGTCCATGGGGTCACTAAGAGCCAAACATGACTGAGTGACTGAACTGAACTGCTTTCTTTTATTTAGTGCTGCGTTTCCCCTTCTTTTACTTTTAACCTATTTTTGTCATTATATTTGAGTTTCTTGTAGATGTAATTTTAAAAATCCTATCTAACATGCTATCTTTTAATTGATGTGTTTAGACCAGTTCTCTGCAATGTCATTATGGATATGGTTGGCTATAGATGCATCTTTTTAATGTTTGTTCATCTCCTGTTTTATTTTCTTCCTCGTTTTCTGCCAGCTTTTAAATGATTTCAGTGTTTTTGTTGTTCAGTCTCTAAGTTGTGTCCAACTCTCTGCGATCCTATGGACTGCAGCACACCAGGCTCCCCTGCCCTTCACTGTCTCCCGGAGTTTGCCCAAACTCATGTCCACCAAGTCAGTGATGTCATAATATCTTCTGTCACCTCCTTTTCCTCCTGTCCTCAATCTTTCCCATTTAATTCATCTACCTTTTGATGATATTGCTTCCTATTTTTAATAGATTGTATTAGGGAATAAAGTGTACACAACTTATCTTGTACAGTCTACATAGAACTGATATTTTATTATTTAGTAGAAGCCCTGATGGATTTAGAGATTATAATACTAAACGAAGTAAGCCAGACAGAAAGACAACTATCATATGATACCGCTTATAGGTAGAACTTGAAAAAAGATACAAATGAACTTATTTATAAAACAGAAATAGATTCCCAGACATAGAAAGCAAACTTCTGGTTCTTAACATATACATACTACTATATATAAAATAGGTAACCAATAAGATTTTATATTTATATGTATATACACATATAAATAATCTGAATCACTTTGCTATACACATGAAACTAACATGGCATTGTAATTATCAAATATTATTCAGCAAAAAAATATTAAAAATTAAATGTAGAAGACTTACAATCATATAGACCCCTTTATGCCTCCCCTATTGTCATATGTATTTCAACTATATGTATTGAAAACTCACCAGAAAATGTTATGATTGTTTTGTATCAAAAATACGTATTTTCGAGAACTGAGGATAAAAACATTGTCCAAATATTTACCATTTCTGTTGCTTTTCATTTGTTTCTCAAGTTCTAAATTTCTTTTTGGTAACATTTTATGAATAGAGTTACAGTGGCTGCTTTAAAGTGTTGGGCTGATGATTCTAATATCTAAGTCATCTTGGGATTACAATTAGTTGATTGCCTTTTCCACTGAGGATTGATCAAATTTTTGTAGTTATTTAAAGGTTGAGTTGAGCGCTGAAGAATTGATGCTTTTGAACTGTGGCGTTGGAGAAGACTCTTGAGAGTCCCTTGGACTGCAAGGAGATCCCACCAGTCCATTCTAAAGGAGATCAGTCCTGGGTGTTCATTGGAAGGAATGATGCTAAAGCTGAAACTCCAGTACTTTGGCCACCTCATGTGAAGAGTTGACTCATTGGAAAAGATCCTGATGCTGGGAGGGATTGGGGGCAGGAGGAGAAGGGGACGACAGAGGATGAGATGACTGGATGGCATCACCGACTCAATAGACGTGAGTCCGAGTGAACTCCGGGAGTTGGTGATGGACAGGGAGGCCTGGCGTGCTGCGATTCATGGGGTTGCAGAGAGTCGGACACGACTGAGAGACTGAACTGAAAGGTTGAGCAATTTTTGATTGCAGTAATATTTTAAATGTTACTTTATGTTTTCCTTAGTCCTCCGAACAATGCTGCTTTTTGCGTTCCCTCCCCTACCCCTTAACTTTTGCAGGCATTCAACCTACACCAGGTTAGATTCAGACCATCCGTTTTATCTCTGTTTCTGTCGGTGGAATTTATAATGTCAGTTCAGTTTTCAAAGCTTTTGCTCTGCTGCCTTCACTGTGTTCTGTGCATGTGCCGCTCAGGGCTCCTTTTGGTAAGTGGGTCATGTTTATGTTATCTGGTGGTTGTAGCCTATGCTCTGCTAATCTGGGTTTGTGTTGTGTATGCAACACATACAGGTAGGGGTGAGTCTGAAACTTGTGCTGGATCATAGACAGGATTAGAGCATTCCCTCCTCTCTCTACTTCACAGGAATTGGCCCTACTATCCTCGACATCCTGCTTCCTCTTTCCTTGTTCTCTTTTCAGAAAAGCAAAAATTCTCTGAGATTTTTGATGTCTGTGTCCATTGCAGAGTTCCATAACTGGAACCATCCTCAGGTCAAGCTGGAAAAGGAGAGATGGTGTATTAATTTGTAGGGCTGCCATACACATCACCGCAAAGTGATGCTTAAACCACAGACATTGTGTTTCACAGCTCTGGAGGTTAGAACTCTGAAATCAAGGTGTTGGCAAGGCCAGTGCTCCCTCTGGTACCAGTGAAGGATCAATTCTAAGCCTCTCTCCCAGCTTCTGGTAGCTGCTTGGTTGAAGCAATATCATGCCAGTCTTCACATGACATTATTCCTGTGTATGTGGTTCTCTGTGACCACATTTCCCCCTTTATCTGAGAACATCAGTACTAACAGACTAGGGTCCACCCTAATGACCTCATTTTAACTTGATTGCCTCTGAAAAATACCCTTTATCCAAATAAAGTCACATCCTGAAGTACTAGGAGTTAGGACCCCAACATATCCGGGCCGGCGCACTACGCGCGGTCCGCTGCGAGAGCCGGGCCGGCGCACTACGCGCGGCCGGGAGGAGCTGCCCCACGTCCGAGGTCGGGGACAGCAGCCTAGAGTGCCAGGCTGCGACGGCGCAGGAACGGCCGAGAGGAGCTACCCTGTGCTGAGGTCAGTGGCGGCCCGGGAGGAGACACCCGGCGTCCGAGGTCAGGGCGGCAGCTGGGTGGAGCTACCCCGCATCCGAGGTCAGTGGCGGCCGGGAGGCGACACCCCGCGTCCGAGGTCAGGGGCGGCCGGGAGGAGACACCCCGCGTCCGAGGTCAGGGGCGGCCGGGAGAAGACACCCGGCGTCTGAGGTCAGGGCGGCAGCTGGGTGGAGCCACCACGCATCCGAGGCCAGTGGCGGCGGGGGGAGACACCCCTCATCCGGGGTCAGGGGCAGTCGGGAGAAGCCACCTCGAGCTTGAGGCCAGGGGCGGTGACCCCGGGGAGCCACCACAAGCCCGAGGCCAGGGGTGGCAGCTGGGAGGGGCCACCTCG
>SJYT01009617.1:53010-71502 GCA_006410635.1 Cephalophus harveyi
GGCTCCAAAATCACTGCTGATGGTGACTGCAGCCATGAAATTAGAAGACGCTTACTCCTTGGAAGAAAAGTTATGTCCAACCTAGATAGCATTTTCAAAAGCAGAGACATTACTTTGCCGACTAAGGTCCGTCTAGTCAAGGCTATGGTTTTTCCTGTGGTCATGTATGGATGTGAGAGTTGGACTGTGAAGAAGGCTGAGCGCCGAAGAATTGATGCTTTTGAAGTGTGGTGTTGGAGAAGACTCTTGAGAGTCCCTTGGACTGCAAGGAGATCCAACCAGTCCATTCTAAAGGAGATCAACCCTGGGATTTCTTTGGAAGGAATGATGCTGAGGCTGAAACTCCAGTACTTTGGCCACCTCATGCGAAGAGTTGACTCATTGGAAAAGACTCTGATGCTGGGAGTGATTGGGGGCGGGAGGAGAAGGGGACGACCGAGGATGAGATGGCTGGATGGCATCACTGACTCGATGGATGTGAGTCTGAGTGATCTCCGAGAGATGGTGATGAACAGGGAGGCCTGGCGTGCTGCAATTCATGGGGTCGCAAAGAGTCGGACACGACTGAGCGACTGAACTGAACTGAGACTTCAACCCATGACAGATGAGAGGGGAAGAAAACCTTCAGGAAATTAACCATTGCAGTCACTTCAAGTTTTGACAACCCTTTTCAACTGACTTACCTTCCTTTCAGAGTTTTCTGGTAGATATTTTTTGTATTTTGTCCAGAGATTTTATTTGTAATCAGTGGATAGGCTGTTGTTGTCTTCAAACTAGAAGCTGTAACTTTGAAAAACAAAACAAAACAAAACACAAGTAAAAGTTCTTTTAGTCTGTGTAAGTACTTCTAAGGATCAATCCAGTGTGGCAGCCACAAATGAGAACTAGAGTTAAAATGAGGGGCAGGTTGAATGTTTATTTGGAGGACAGTTTTGAGTTAGGAGGCCAGCTGATGGTTGAGGTGAAGTTTATTCCAATCTCTGAAATGTTATGAATTAGAGCAACTCATATTCATGCTCCCAATTCTCTTTCAGTCCTGGTGCTCTTGATTGATTTTCTTAGGCTAAGAATTTGGCAGAATTAGGACTAGAAAAATAAGTTGCATGTTATTTCAAATGCTTCCAGTTTATAGTAAAGGTCACTTCAATTTATCATATACATATTCATTTACTGCTTTCTGGGATTACAGAGATACATTAGAAATCATTCCTGAGTTTAAGGAGTCATAGTCTAGGAGTGAGAAATGTGGAAGGAGAAAGGTAGTATTGTTGTGCTAAGTACTCTAACTGACAGAGGGCAGGGGTAGGGTTGGAGGCTAGAAAAATAGGTAATATCTAAACCACGAAATTGAAAGATGCTTGCTCCTTGTAAGAAAAGCTATAACAAACCTAGACAGTGTATTAAAAAGCAGAGACATTATTTTGCTAACAAAGATCCATCTAGTCAAAGCTATAATTTTTCCAGTAGTCATGTACAGATGTGAGAATTGGACCATAAAGAAAGCTGAGCACTGAAGAACTGAAGATTTCAAATTGTGTTGCTGGAGAAGACTCTTGAGAGTTCCTTAGACAGCAAGGAGATCAAACCAGTCAATCCTAAGGAAATCAACCCTGAATATTCATTGGAAGGACTGAAGCTGAAGCTCCAATATTTTGGCCACCTGATGCGAAGAGCTGGCTCATTTGAAAAGACCCTGATGCTGGGAAAGATTGAAGGCAGGAGGAGAAGGGAACAGCAGAGGATGAGATGGTTGGATGGCATCACCTACTTGATGGACATGAGTTTGAGCAAACTTCAGGAGATAGTGAAGGACAGGGAGACCTGGTGTGCTGCAGTCCATGGGGTGGTAAAGAGCTGGATGTGACTTAGTGACTGAAAAACAACAGCAAACCAAGAACTGAAGGCTTCATTATGTGGAAGAAAAAAAAGGGAGGGAATAGAGAAACGTAAGTAAACAATTCAGATGAGCTTTAAGAGTATGAAGAGAGCTCTGGTACACATGTTTGAAAATATTATCATAAAGTGTTATGTATGGCCCTAAAATTTTGTTGTTTTGTGGCCAAGATAGAGATAAACAGGAGCCTTAAAAAACTCTGAGTTGGAGGAAGTATATTTTGGGGAAAGGACTGAAGCATTTGCTACAATTTTGGAAATTTTCTTTTAAGGATTGAGTTGAGAAAGATCACACAGGATAGAAATACAGAACAGCCTCAGGAGAATGAACTTGTATGCCCACAGGCACATTTCTATTTATTTGATTCATTACATTCAATAATTCAGAATGATTTATTCACAGTTTGATCCAATTGTAATTGGACAGGGGAGGGGAAGTCATTTATAAATGCCAACCCAAGTTAGGTTGTGCCCTCAAGTCTTTTAACTGGAAATATTTTGTTTTGAAGTTAATTGGAGAAGAGTGTTGGATAAGGCTTTGGAGAAAGAATGGAAGTTTCTATGAAAGTTGGCACTCAGGACTTGTGTGAACCATATAGGACAGAATTTGTCTAATTTTGCTCTTGCCATTATTATCTAGTGAACCACAGTGATTGTTATTTATCATAAAATAAGTGTGCTGATAGAACTGTTTGAGCTGTTCATTTCTAGCAAACTCTTTTATACTGTTTGATAGCTTCAATTTCAGATACCTCATGCTAAAGTTTTATCAAATGATCATATGCAATCACCTTGAAAACAAAAAGTTTGTTTCTTTATAGCAGTGGTCTCCAACCTTTTTGGTGCCAGTGGCTGGTTTTATGGAAGACAATTTTTCCATGGATCAGGGTGGTTTTGGGATGATTCAAACACATCACATTTATTGTACGAAAGTGAAAGTTGCTCAGTCGTGTCCAACTCTTTGTGACCCCATGGACTATACACTTAATTGAATTCTCCAGGCCAGAATACTGGAGTGGGTAACCTTTCCCTTATCCAGGGGATCTTCCCAACCCAGTGATTGAACGTGGTCTCCCACATTGCAGGAGGATTCTTTGCCAGCTGAGTCACAAGGGAAGCCCAAGAATACTGGAGTGGGTAGCCTGTCCCTTTTCCAGGCAGATCTTCCAACCCAAGAATTGAATCGGCATCTCCTACATTGCAGGCCGATTCTTTACCAACTGAGGTATCCGGGAAGCCCATTTATTGTATACCCTACTTCTATTATTACATCAGCTCCACCTCAGATCATCAGGCATTAGATCCTGGAGTTTGGAGAACCCTCCTCTACAGCATCAGGGTAACCCATAGCCTCAGAAGAATAAGAAAGAATAAGTAAAATTGATTTGGGGTTGGGGTGCAGAGCCATTATTATCCCATCTGTCATCTGGGCAGATACTGATCTCTGGTTTCTCACTTAAAATAGTGTTATTTAAAAATGTTTTCAGGTGTAGAATAAATCCCAGGCCCTAGAATTACTGCGAGACTCTAATAGTGCTTCTGCTTTTACCTACCACAGCTCTATAACCTGATCCACACAATTAATAATTCAGAATCTCTTATCAATCCCTACACAAAATATGCTGCCATTAAAAAAAAATTTCCCTGCTTTTGCATATATTGTTCCTTCTGCTGAAAATGCTGACTTTGTCAGCCTATCTGGAAAATCTAATCATCCTTCATTCCTCAGTTCAAACAAATGTCACTGCTTTATCTAGTGACCACTTGGCTTTCCTAGGCAGGTTACTTTCTCTTCCCTGTAAACTTCCAGCAGTGTGGTCATACCTCTAGTATGGTCGTAATTAGATTGCATTTTAGTTTACATTTTTGCTTTCTCTTGTGCCTTCTCGGCTGTCGGCTCCTTTGGGATTGTGTGTCTGTGTTTTCCTATTGTGAAAGTGAAAGTGAAGTCACTCAGTCATGTCTGACTCTTTGTGACCCCATGGACTGTAGCCTACCAGGCTCGTCCCTCCATGGGATTCTCCAGGCAAAAGTACTGGAGTGGGTTGCCATTTTCCTTCTCCAGGGGATCTTCCCAACCCAGGGATCGAACCTGGGTCTCCTGCATTCCAGGCAGAGGCTTTAACCTCTGAGCCACCAGGGACTCCTTCCTATTGTAGTAGAAGCCAAGTAAATACTGACAAATATTTCAACAAAATAATCTTTGTTGGCATAAATAAATGAATTAATATAAACCATACCTAAGAGAAAAAAAAAAAATCTATTTTGAATAGACCTCGGATGTATTATTAGTGTTCTGGGTATTTGCTAGTCCAGATCCACTCTTTACCTTTTTATATTCTGCTCTGTGCCCAAGGAGGCTGAGCTCTATATACAGAATTAATGTGGTCTCTTGCTCTCTGGACTGGGTTGAGTTTAGCCAATGAGTGCCAGTGATAGACTATCAGAGGATGATAAAAGAATGGACCTAGGTATTTATTCCCCTAGCTTCCCTGTTACTGTATCTCATTGGCCTGGCTAGGTCCCTCTACCTAAGGTTACAGCTCCATATAACAGTAAACTTTTTTGCATTCCAGTCTCCATTCCTTCCTTGATTCCTGGTAATGGTCCCTTAAGATGGCTAGAGCCTGGAAGATATACCATATCTTATTTCCTTCACCATATCTAAAACTTTGTAAATGGTCCTTTTCTTAAATTCTCTCTAATTGTCCAGTTTGAGTGTGCCTACTAGTATAAAAATCTTTAGGTCAGATTTTCAAATGTTTCATGGAATAACTTTTCTTAGGTTATTAAGCACTAAGTATGTGACAGAACAAAACATGCCTATACTCATAGACATAGAAAACAAACAGAGTTTCCAAAAGGGAAAGGAAGGGGGACAAATTAGGATTTGGGATTAGCAGATATAAACTACTATATTTATAAAATAAACAACAAAGTCCTACTGTATAGCACAGGGCACTATATTCAATATCTGTGAATAACCATAATGGAAAAGAATATGAAGAATGTATATATTTGTGTATATACTGGACCACTTTTCTTTATACCAGAAACAAAGCATTATAAATGAACTCTACATGATTAAAAAAAAAAAATCATAGACCTAGGATGAAAATGAAGTGAAGAGAAAATGTTAAATAACATCATTATGAATTTAGGACATAAAGACAAAAGATCTTGAATGTTACAAAAAATTTTTTTTGTTTGGTATTACAGTATTTTGCAGGCTTTATTTAAATGTTCTGAATGTGAGGTATAGCATATAGTGTTCCCTAAATATATAGATATGTATGTATTTAACCACTTTGGAGTTTTCTTTGATTGTCTTATTTTGTTTTGTAGCATAACCATTAATGTATCTTTCAAAACTAGGTGTGTTTATTTTTTGCAAAGTGAAGTTCCCAAAACTGCTGCCTTAACTCGCCAAGGACAAACTGTGGTAAAATATCAGCTTATACACTCATCAGTTTTCCTGTTTATTGTGAAGAATATTTACTTTATCCTAATAAGAATCTAGGACCTTATATCACCATTTGGATACTGAATTGGTTACCTGCTTTTGTCTTTAGCATTAAAGAATGTCTTAAACTAGTTTCTACTACATAACTGTAAGGGTTGGAGATAAAATGATCATAAGTAGGAGTTATAAGGATGTAAATATAGATTCTCATAAGTTATTCCTTTTTGAAAGCAAAATAAATTGAGTACTATAAACTCCTTGTTAGCAGATGTGAACTTGAGAGACTCCGCTAATTTGTTTTACTGCCAAGCTCATAACTATATATGTCAAGACTGACAATATTTGCAAGGGCATTTATTACTTAGATTTTCTTAGCAGGAATTTAAAAAATCCACCTATATAATAAATTTGTTCCTCTTGGACTGAGAAAATAATTTACTTTATAATAGAGATTTATCAAACCTAACTAGATCATAAATTACAGATTTTGATCAAAGTGTCAAATTGTTCTATGTTTGATAACCTAAATGTCCATTAATAGTGACAGTGATATTAAGCCATTTAATTTAGAAACTTTACCATACTGAGAAGTAGTAGTAAATCTCATATTTATCAACATTACTTAAATGAATTCTTAGTAAACTTGCTTATGTGCTCAAAAATTTCAAGTCCAAGCTTTTCAATTACTTTGATAACACTTTTGAAACTGTAACGCTCATAGTGCAACACTTCTAAATTTTTTTAAACTGGAGTTAGAAAAGGAATGCTGCTGCTGCTGCTAAGTCGCTTCAGTCGTGTCCGACTCTGTGCGACCCCATAGACGGCAGCCCACCAGGCTCCCCCGTCCCTGGGATTCTCCAGGCAAGTACCCTGGAGTGGGTCGCCATTTCCTTCTCCAATGCAAGAAAGTGAAAAGTGAAAGTGAAGTCGCTCACTCGCGACCGACTCCTAGCGACCCCATGGACTGCAGCCTACCAGGCTCCTCCATCCATGGGATTTTCTAGGCAAGAGTACTGGAGTGGCTTGCTATTGCCTTCTCCGTATAAAAGGAATATTGTTTCATTTTTTTTTTTTTTGGTGAACCAAGAAGTACTTGTTTTGAAAGTCTGTCAGCTATAGTAGAGCTAAAAGATGATATGTGGGGCAAAGAATACAAAAATATTTTCTAGAATTATACAGTGTTCCTGATATGAGTAAGAACAATATGATAGAAGCAATGGTTAAAATCACAAAGAAAACTTTTCAGCCAAAAAATATAAACCAAATTTGACTTGCATGTTAAAGTGCTCATCATATTTTAAGCAAAATCCAAGTGGTACCTAGTAATATTTTTTCCTGTTTTATAAATTTTTTTTTATTTTTAATAGAAGGATAATCACTCTACAATATTGTGTTGATTTCTGCCAAACATCAGCATGAATCAGCCATAGGTATACCTATGTCCCCTCCCTCCTGAACCTCCCTCCCCACCCCACCCCTCTAGGTTGTTACAGAGCCACAGTTTGAGTTCCCTGAATCACCCAGCACATTCCCATTGGCTATCTATTTCAATATGGTAGTGTGTGTGTCTCTATGCTGCTCTGCCCATTCATCCCACTGTTCTCCCCTGCCTCCCCCATGTCATAAGTCTGTTCTCTATATCTCTGTCTCCACTGCTGCCCTCAAACAGGTTCATTAGTACCATCTTCCTAGATTCCATATGTATGTGTTGCTGCTGCTGCTGTTAAGTAGCTTCAGTCGTCTCCGACTCTGTGCGACCCCAGAGACGGCAGCCCACCAGGCTCCCCCATCCCTGGGATTCTCCAGGCAAGAACACTGGAATGGGTTGCCATTTCCTTCTCCAGTGCATGAAAGTGAAAATTGAGAGTGAAGTCGCTCAGTCGTGTCCGACTCCTAGCGACCCCATGGAATGCAGCCTACCAGGCTCCTCTGTCCATGGGATTGGCCAGCCAAGAGTACCGGAGTGGGTTGCCATAGCCTTCTCCTTATGTATGTGTTACTATATGATATTTGCTTTTCTCTTTCTGACTTACTGTACTCTGTATAATAGGCTCTGGGTTCATCCACCTCATTAGAACTGACTCAAATGCATTCCTTTCTATGGCTGAATAGCATTCCATTGTATATCTGCGCCATGGCTTCATTATCCATTCATCTGTCAATAGACATCTAGGTTGCTTCCGTTTCCTAGCTATTGCAAATAGTGTTGCAATGAATACTGGGATACATGTATCTTTTTCAATTTTGGTTTCTTCAGGGTATATGCCTAGTAGTGGGATTGCTGGGCCATATGGTGGCTTTATTCCTGATTTTTTTTTTCAACTAATCTCCATACTGTCTTCCATAGTGATTCTATCAATTTACATTCCCACCAACAGTACAAGAGGGTTCCCTTTTCTCCACACCCCCTCCAGCATTTATTTTTTGTAGATTTTTTGATAATAGCCATTCTGACCAGTGTGAGGGTGATATCTCACTGGAGTTTTGATTTGCATTTCTCTAATAATGAGCAGTTGAGAATATTTTCATGTGTTTATTAGCCATCTGTATGACTCCTTTCGAGAAATGTCTGTTTAGGTCTTTTGCCCACTCTTTGATTGGGTTGTTTGTTTTTCTGATATTGAGTTGTATAAGCTGCTTGTGTATTTTTGAAATCAGTCCTTCATCAGTTGTTTCATTTGCTACTACTTTCTCCCATTCTGAGAGTTGCAAGTGACACCTAGTAATGTTATAGCAAAATACTTATAGAGGTGATTCTATAACTCTTAAAAAATATGTACCAAGAAATAAGAATCAATCGGCTTGAGACTTCTCTGTCATAATAAAGCTGGACTTTTACACGCATTCATTCAAGGGTTCAGAAAACAAATTACTTAACTACTTTTCTTAGAACTATTTCCTGAATAAGTTTCTCAGCCAAGTGAGAGAGGACTCAAAATTAAGAATCAAGATGAGAATAATGCTCTAAAATTTGTAACTAATAGTGCTGAATTCTACTGCGCATATTCAGCGATTGCCATGTGGCCCAGTAGATTGAGCATTTCAGAAGGAGATAGGTACCACAGAATTTGTCATTACCTTTGGGTTGACTTTCAGTGTCAACACACTGCACTGTGTCACAAGGCTTGAACAGCATCATCAGGAATTACATGCGCAACTGCAGAAAGAGGAAAGCTCAAGGAGCTGAGATAGTCTGCTGTCTTCTAGTGCAGTGAACCAAACCAGCATCTGCCTCCAAACTGAGCTGAGATCAGTGCCTCAGTTTTATCACAAGATGTAGAGAATTAGTCTGTATTTGATTAGAACATCTAATTTTGCTTGGGTGCCAAAGTAAGAGTGCCGTCTCCTTTCAGATATGTATTATAAAACAAGAGTCACCAGCAGTCATTTGTATACAGACTCCACTTTTACGATATGTAGAGGCTGTGTTTGTGTACATGTGTCTATATGTATGTACTTCAGAAGGAACATGTTGTTCTGGACAAAAACAACTTCTTCCCTGAGAAATTCAAGTGTGGTAGAAAAGGCTAGTGAGGAAGCTTCCATAAGCACTGCCTTGTGTGTAAAATACTTTTAATCTTGAGAAGAAAATGCAACAGCAGCCACACCAACTAGATAAAACCAAAGAGCTTAGGGAGAAGCTAACTGAACTCGAAACTATTGGGGGAGTTGGAATATTTTATTTTTTGTACCTCTCTTTTTTAAAAAAAATTTTGAGTTGAGATATTAATAAAAGACATTATGATGGAGATTATACAAGGAAGATTGCAGTACAATTTTACTGTGTTGCATCCATCCCAGGTGGAAGCAGTAAATAACTCATTTTCTCGCACTGGGTGAACTTTGGTAGAAGATCTCTAACCTAATCATAAGTAAGACTCTAATGGATTTAAGCATGGTGCAAAGAATAACTAAAAAAATGAATGATGTCTATATGCTGTTGGTTATAGTTAGTTGAGGCAAATCTAGCAATATTCCAAAGGGGCAGTTGTTCCCACATTTCAGTAGAGGAGAAAAATCACTTAGAGTGCAAGTTGTATTATTTATTTTCTGAGATGTTGATTTCAGAGGTTTTGGAATAGAAGTACAGAAGTCTGCATTTTTGATAAGAACCCCAGTTAATTTTATCACAGAATGTGTTTTAAAAAGCATTAGCAGCATGGTATTACCTTTATGCTATAGCTTCTCTATTTGTACGACTAGGTCAATAAGTACCTTAAATTTTCACAGTGAGGACAATAATTAAGTTTTAAAAATTATGATGATAGTTACATTAAAAGATGCGTGTGTGTGTGTGTGTGTGTTAGTTGCTCAGTTGTGTCTGCCTCTTTGCAACCTCATGGACTGTAGCCTGCCAGGTACCTCTGTTCATTGGAAGTCTCTGGGTAAGAATACTGAAGTGGGTTGCCATTTCCTTCTGCAGGGGATCTTCATGGCCCAGGGATCAAACTCGGGTCTGCTGCGTTGGGGATTATTTACCGTCTGAGCCACCAGGGTGGTTGTGATTAAATGAACTCCTTAGGTGACTCTTAGCATTGAATCTGAAGCACTGTAAATGTTTGATCTTATCTTAATAAACTTATCTTCAAAATGGGGTAATACTTATGCTGGAGCTTCCCTGGTAGCTCACTGGTAAAGAATTCACCTGTCAATGCAGGAGACGCAGGTTTGATCCCTGGGTTGGGAAGATCCCCTGGAGAAGGAAATGGCAACCCATTCCATTAGTGGGTAGGGAAAAATCCCATGAAGAGAGGAGCCTGGTGGGTTACAGTCCACAGGGTCAAAAAGAGTCCGACAGGACTTAACGACTAAACAACAACAAAGACAAGTTATAGACCTGGATGTACAGCAAATAAATTATATACCTGTATTTATTGAAAAAGGCCTAGAAAAATAATTAGTAAAATGTTAGAAGTTGTCATTGGCCCTTTTAATCTTTTCTCTAACATTTTTCAGTATCTTAAGTATGTAATGACATATTACTTTCATAAAAAAGTAAACCTAAAAAATGAAGGCAGGCAATGACTCTTATATTCTGCATATTACTGATCCCTGCCTTGCTGTATATTTTCATGATCTTAAGTAACTGTGAATAAGGTTGATTACTGTATTACTAACTTGGAAAGAATAATTCTGGGTCTTATAACCTTATATTAATATTTTAAACTACTCTATAGACTCTGAAACAAAGAGAGTAAGAATTTACAATGAAGTCTGTGAATTCTTTATAAATGTTTTAATTCCTTTTGAGAAATAAATAAACCTCTATCCTTTAAAAAGATGAATCCACGAGAAACCTTACGTAAAGGGAGCCCATTCCTCATGGGAGGAACACGTGCTTTATCACTTGTATGGTTTGTATCACTTGCAGTCTTGAAAGATGCAGGTAGTTTGAAGGGGATGAGTGGTAAATTATCCAAGACTTTGAAAGTAATAAAAGAAACCATGGTCTGAAAAACGTGTTCTAGATGTGATTCACAGATTTATTGTAGTCATTTTGGAAGCACTGAAACAGGCCAAATGTGTGGAGAAATTATTTCTAATGTGTACTGAAATTTTAAAGGCAATCAGATGGCTGAGGTTTGTGTTCCATGGAGAAACTGACTTTGAATACTAGGTTTGGGAATTGGATAGGAAATAGAGGAGATTCGTGTTTTGAGCAAGCTTGAGCAGCAGAAAGGCAGGATAAACTTGTAAAGAGGAAGGGAAGACCTAAGGAGATTAAAATGAGAACTAGCCCGAATAGATAAGTAAAATAGATCTTTTTTCATTACTTCTCTAACAGAACAGAAAGGGCTCAAAAAACATTCATTGAAATTTGGGTAAATTTATCATTTCTTAAAATGTAAAAGCAAAAACTACAGTTATGCACAGGGTATTGAAGTAAGAAGTAGGCATAGATATTTAATGGGAAAAAATCATACTGAAAAACTTGTTCTGTTTTCTTATTGTTTGCTAAGAACTGTTGAACTCACATATGCTGAGTTTTCTGTAATATATGACCAGTGTTGTTTTATCTATGAATCTTAGAGTTCTGAATGGTATACATAAAGCTGTTAGATTGGTTTCCATAATTCATGTCTTGCTTGTTTCAGAGAACAAAGGTAATTTAAATTTGATGGCAGCAGTGGTGGTAGGATATTATAAACAAACCAAAGCATGGAGTTTCAAATACTCTAGCTCTTCTTCCCGATAGAATCCCCAAAGAGTTAAAATGGAAGTTATTTTAGAAGTTATCTTCCCCTTCACTAAAGAAGTCTCCTTCATACCATTCTCCAAAAGATGGCCATCTGACTTGTGCTTGAATCAGGATACAGTGTGTCTGTTATCAACTTAGCTTTATACCATTTTAGTAATCCTATCAAAAATGAAAGTCTGAAAGTCATGAAATAGTCACAGGAAATCTAATAGTTTTCTGGAAATTTTTTTGGAGGGGGTGATATCAATATTAGACCCAGATTATAATTTGTAAAATTGTTTTCCCCATCAAGACTTGGATCCTTTCATAGCTCTTAACTTGGTGATTTAGTAATAGAAGCCAACATCATCTCAGCTCAGACAGTATTCTTTTCATTTCTCCAGTTTCATCTTTAGGCTTGCCCCACTCTGATTGCTCTGTCACGTTGCTAACAGAATAATTTTACTCAAAACAACACTGTTCCTAAAGTCTCCTGCTAAGGTCATTTAATGACTCCTCATTAGCTTCCAGATAAAACTTCAAACTCCATTATGTATGGTATATAATGGGTCCATAATCTGGATATTTCTGTATCCATTACTGATTGCCGCAAGAACACTGCATAAGAACACCCAAGCTCAGAGGCTTAAAATGATAAACATTTACTCTTTTATGAGTCTGTGGGTGCTCTGGGGAGTTTTGCTGCTCTAGCTCAGGCTTAGCTGACCTCACCTAGATCTCATGGATCTGTGATTAGCTGTCAGGTGCCCAGTGACGGGCTATTGGTTGATGTGATGTAGTGATTAAGCCACAAGTCTCCTTATACAATAGACTCAACAAAGCTTGTTATCTGGCTGTTGAGCAAGGTTCCAGGAGAGGAAATAGAAGGTCACAGACCTCTTTAAGCCCTATGCTATGTCCTGGTACACTGCCACTTCTGTTGGATTCCACTGGCCAAAGTAAATCATAAAGTTGGCTCATAGATAAGGGGGAGGGAAATGGAATTTTGATGGGAGAAACTACAAATACATGTAGCAAAGGCTGTGGATACAGATGAGGGTGAAAACTGGGGAGATTTTGCCTCCAGCCTGTTACACTTGCCCACCTCTCCATCTTTGATTCTTGCTAAATACATGCTAGCAAAGTAATGCTCAAAATTCCCCAACCCAGGCTTTAGCAGTCTGTGAACCGTGAACTTCCAGATGTTCAAACTGGATTTAAAAAAGGCACACGAAGCAGAGATCAAATTGCCAACATCCATTGGATCATCGAAAAAGCAAGAGAATTCCAGAAAAACATCTACCTTTGCTTTATTGATTATACCGAAGCCTTTGTGTAGATCACAACAAACTGTGGAAAATTCTGAAAGAGATGGGAATACCAAATGACCTTACCTGCTTCCTGAGAAATCTGTATGCAGGTCAAGAAACAAGAGTTAGAACCAGACGTGGAACAACAGACTGGTTCCAAATTGGGAAAGGAGTATGTCAAGGCTATATATTGTCACCCTGCTTATTTAACTTACATACAGAGTACATCTTGTGAAATGCCTGGCTGGATGAAACACAGGTGGAATCAAGATTTCTGATATATATATATATATATCAATAACCTCAGATACGCAGACGATACCACCCTTATGGCAGAAATTGAAGAGGAACATCAAGAGCCTCTTGATGAGAGTGAAAGAGGAGAGTGACAAAGCTGGCTTAAAACTCAGCATTCAAAAAATGGAGATCATGGCATCCAGTTCCATCACTTCATGGCAAACAGATGGAGAAACAATGGAAACAGTGACAGACTTTATTTTCTTGTGCTCCAATATCACTGTAGACAGTGACTGCAGCCATGAAATTAAAAGATGTTTGCTCCTTGGAAGAAAAACTATGACCAACCTAGATAGCATATTAAAAAGCAGAGACATTACTTTGTTGACAAAGGTCAGTCTAGTGAAAGCTATGGTTTTTCCAGTAATGTATGGATGTGAGAATTGGACTATAAAGAAAGCTGAGCGCCAAAGAATTGATGTTTTTGAACTGTGGTGTTGGAGAAGACTCTTGAGAGTCCCTTGGACTGCAAGGAGATCCAACCAGTCCATCCTAAAGGAAATCAGTCAATGAATGAATATTCATTGGAAGGACTGTGAAACTCCAATACTTTGGCCACCTGATGTGAAGAGCTGACTCATTAGAAAAGACCCTGATGCTGGGAAAGGTTGAAGGCAGGAGGAGAAGGGGATGACAGAGGATAAGATGGTTGGATGGCATCACTGACTCAATGGACATGAGTTTGACCAGAATCCAGGAGATGGTGAAGGACAGGAAAGCCTAGCATGCTGCAGTCCATGGGATTGCAGAGAGTCAGACACGATTGAGCGACTAAACAAGATATTATGTGCAGACATTTGAGAACCGTTGGACCAGAGACTCAAACTCTTTGAAGACTTACTGTCTTACTAGTTTTTCACCTGCCAAGACTTCCTTTAGAGCTTCAGACAGAAGTGAAATCTCTTGCCCATTTACTTTTTTGAAGTCAGGAAATGTATTTGATGTTTCTTTGAATTTTCCTAAGAGACTAACATAGTACTTCATATAGATGGATTTTTTTTTTAACTTTCAGATGAGATTGAATTAGATAAAAGCAAATCAAAGTTAGCCATCCCCAAAGCCAATGGGAGAGGGGCATAGCAAGCCTGTTTGAGGGCATTTTTGCCTTGGATTTGTTTGGCGAAGACTGATTATTCAAATTTCTGAGCTTATATTCACCAAACTAATAGAGGCGCTGTGCACAGCACCTCTGTCCCCCACATGCTGTTTGCATAGAACATGGTGTAAGAATATTTCTACTATATGCTTTAAATTGCTCAGGATTTCAAATGTTTTTCTTGAACTGAAAGATCTATGTCACAGGTGATACTTTGATCGTAATTGTGAAAAATTTCTGTACCTCAAATAGACTCAGACATAGAAGTCTATACACCAGCATACCATACTTTTCTGTGTTCCAATATGATTTAAGTCTTTTTAATTTTGCAAAAGTCCTTTTATTTTAGAGCAGCTTTCCCAGTGTATTTATTAAGTTTGTTGAATAAGAACTAAATTATTACATCTTGAGAACTGGGGTTCTTTTATATAGTGGAATATTGATTAACACCATATTATAAAATAGCTTCCAAGTAACTCTAACCTTATGATTATACACTGGAAGTAAGAAATAGATTTAAGGGACTAGATCTGATAGACAGAGTGCCTGATGAACTATGGATGGAGGTTCGTGACATTGTACAGGAGACAGGGATCAAGACCATCCCCAAGAAAAAGAAATGCAAAAAAGCAAAATGACTGTCTGAGGAGGCCTTACAAATAGCTGTGAAGAGAAGAGAAGTGAAAAGCAAAGGAGGAAAGGAAAGATAAAAGCATCTGAATGCAGAGTTCCAAAGAATAGCAAGAAGAGATAAGAAAGCCTTCCTCAGTGATCAATGCAAAGAAATAGAGGAAAAAAACAGAATGGGAAACACAAGAGATCTCTTCAAGAAAATTAGAGATACCAAGGGAACATTTCATGCAAAGATGGGCTTGATAAAGGACAGAAATGGTATGGACCTAACAGAACCAGAAGATATTAAGAAGAGGTATATGCAGAGTATATCATGAGAAACGCTGGACTGGAAGAAGCACAAGCTGGAATCGAGATTGCCAGGAGAAATATCAATAACGTCAAATATGCAGATGACACCACCCTTATGGCAGAAAGTGAAGAACTAAAGAACCTGTTGATGAAAGTGAAAGAAGAGAGTGAAAAAGTTGACTTAAAGCTCAGCATTCAGAAAACTAAGATCATGGCATCCAGTCCCATCACTTCATGGGAAATATATGGGGAAACAGTGTCAGACTTTATTTTTTTGGGATCCAAAATCACTGCAGATGGCGACTGCAGCCATGAAATTAAAAGACACTTACTCCTTGGAAGGGAAGTTATGACTAACGTAGACAGCATGTTAAAAAGCAGAGACATTACTTTGCCAGCAAAGGTCAGTCTAGTCAAGGCTATGGTTTTTCCTGTGGTCATGTATTGATGTGAAAGTTGGACTATAAAGAAAGCTGAGAGCAGAAGAATTGATGCTTTTGAACTGTGGGGTTGGAGAAGACTCTTGAGAGTCCCTTGGACTGCAAGGAGATCCAACCAGTCCATCCTAAAGGAAATCAGTCCTGAACATTCACTGGAAGGACTGAAGTTGAAGCTAAAACTCCAATACTTTGGCCACCTCATGAAAAGAGTTGACTCATTGGAAAAGACCCTGATGCTGGGAAAGATTGAAGGCAGGAGGAGAAGGGGACAACAGAGGATGAGATGGTTGGATGGCATCACTGATTCGATGGACATGAGTTTGGGTAAATTCCAGGAATTGGTGATGGACAGGGAGGCTTGGCATGCTGTGGTTCATGGGGTTGCAAAAAGTCAGATACAACTGAGGAACTGAACTGAAACCACAGTATATAAGGAATACAATACCTGAAGGAATTTATGACTATCTGATTTTATTATGACTCAATGACTGTTAGTCTTAAAAAGGAACATCAACTAAATCAGTCTTTTTTGAGTACAAAGCAAGCACTACAGTTGCAAATATTGACCATTCATAAAAGACAACAGATTAAAACAAAATACCAAAATATGATCATTCTTATTAAGTTTCAAAAACTACTATAGATTTTGGTTTAATTAAAAATCTTGACTGGTAATTCCCTGGCTCTGTGCTCCCACTGCAGGGAGTATGGGTTTGATCCCCGGTTGGGGAACTAAGATCTTGCATGCTGTGTGGCTTGGTGAAATCAGAAAAAAAACCTTTGACTCTTTATTGGATAAAATCTCATCTTAAATAATAAAATATTATGCTACTGCCTAATGGGCTTCCCTGGTGGCTCAGACTGTAAAGAATTCACCTCTAATGCAGGAGACCTGGCTTTAGTCCCTGGGTTGAGAAGATCCCCTGGAGAAGGGAATGGGTACTCACTCCAGCATCCTGGCCTGGAGAATTCCATGGACAGAGGAGCCTGGTAGGGTAAGGGTTGCAAAGAGTTGGACACAATTAAGCATGCACATGCACAGATAGAATAAAACTATCTTTTAAAAACCACTGTGTCTCAAACTGAAGGGTTTGACATGCCATGACGCTCTGTCTTGTTTATGTTAAGGCACTGTGGACTTTTGTGCCTTGATAAATTGTGTATTTTTACTTTACAAAATTCAGTGAAAAGATGGTCATATGTTAAACCCTGGCCATAGGATTTTAACATTTGTTTTTAGCAGAAAAATACATCTGAAATCATGGTGTTCAGTTAGCTAGTGATGACAGACATGAGTGAGCCTTCCTTTATTACTGTAAATGACTGTTTCATAATTTGGTCACATAAATGCAGATTTCATTCAGTGGGAACTGTCTAGTTTCCTTGCTTATATTTGACAACTCTACTAGCCTATGATTGTTGTCTTGGGAAATGTAATACTCTGTGTTCCCAATTTTCACTGAAATCTATTACAGGAAAATAATTTGCCTTGAAAGTAGAACTCCTCTTTTACATCAGTAAAAATTACATATATAATCCAGAAAATCAGATCTTATTTAAACATTAGTGTGCCATTTGCAGGCAGTGTGGTTTCTGTCAGAAGAGCACTTTTAATCTGAAGCCAACAAAGAGATGAATAAGATGATGAGAAAGGTAACATCATTTGCTTATGGGGCAATTAGAGTCCATAAAATCATCTGGATCAGATATAGCTCTGGGGAATGATTAGAAATTGGTTGGTGTCCAACCTGCGACAGAAAGCTGACTTTATCAGTGGACAGATAACTAGTTCTCAAGCTTTGGATGCCTACTGGGCATGTCACTTCTGGAATCCTTTTAGTACCAGTTAGAAATCTCTATCTTGGGGCTGGTGCATGGGGATGATCCAGAGAGATGATATGGGGTGGGAGGTGGGAGGGGGATTCAGGATTGGGAGCTAATATACACCCATGGTGGATTCATGTCAATGTATGGCAAAACCAATACGGTATTGTAAAGTAAAATAAAGTAAAAATAAAAAAAATTTTTTTTAAAAGAAATATCTTATCAACTTCTAAAGAAAAGGCTGTCTTATAATTGAACAAATTATTTTCCTAACTTAGAAGTGGAGAATATATAATATTTGTTCAGTTGCAAAGTAGCAAGTAAGGAGAATTGATATCCACTAACCCCCTGGAGAAGGAAACGGCAACCCACTCCAGCACTCTTGCCTGGAGAATCCCATGGAGGGAGGAGCCTGGTGGGCTACAGTCCATGGGGTCGCAAAGAGTTGGACACGACTGAGCGACAAACTACTACTACTACTAAAATATATAAATACATAAACATATAAATAGGAAGACCTGTCCAACTCTTTTTTTATTTTCATTTTTTTTTAATTTTTACTTTATTTTACTTTACAATACTGTATTGGTTTTGCCATACATTGACATGAATCCACCATGGGTGTATATGAGATCCCAATCCTGAATCCCCCTCACACATCCCACCCCATATCCTCTCTCTGGATCATCCCCATGTACCAGCCCCAAGCATCCTGTATCCTGTATCAAACATAGGCTGGTGCTTTGTTCTTACATGATAGTATACAGTTTCAATGCCATTCTCCAACATCATCCCACCCTCTCCCTCTCCCACAGAGTCCAAAAGTCCGTTCTATACATCTGTGTCTCTTTTGCTGTCTCACATACAGGGTCATCATTGCCATCTTTCTAAATTCCATATATATGTGTCAGTATACTGTATTGGTGTTTTTCTTTCTGGCTTACTTCACTCTGTATAATAGGTTCCAGTTTCATCCATCTCATTAGAACTGATTCAAATGAATTCTTTTTAATGGCTGAGTAATACTCCATTGTGTATATGTACCACAGCTTTCTTATCCATTCATC
>SJYT01009618.1:0-23916 GCA_006410635.1 Cephalophus harveyi
CACCGTCACCACCACCACCATCACCACCATCACCACCACCATCACCACCACCATCACCATCACCACCACCATCACCACCATCATCACCATCACCACCATCACCACCACCTGTCTCTTATACACATCTCATGACTTTCTTGAACTCCAAGTGTATTAGATATAAGTAATAATGTGGATGCAGCTAGATTTATGTACTAATGCTTATTATAAATTAGATATAATAAAATGAATGTAAATTATAAATATAAAATAAACTGAATATAATAAAATGTTTATTATAAATTGTTCTCTCAGGATGAAGAGTATAAATTAATCTTGTAATTTTTATGTCTTAAAAAAGAATGAAATGTATACTAATTCATTGATATTTAGGTAATTTTAGACATGTTCTGCAGTTTGCTTTTCCTATTGCTGAAAACAAGTAGATATGAACAGCTATTTCTTTCATAGAACAGAAAGAAAAGGTCACACATCCGACAAGGATGCTCCCTGGAGCCCGAGCCCTGCGTGGAGGAAGTTAGTCTCAGAGGCCAGGGCCCCCTCCTGCTGGTCTTCTGGGTCTGTGACCCAAGCTGGCCAACCCCCAGCTCCTTCTCGACTGGAGAAGGCGTTTCAGTGTCAGTAGTGGGGTCTGCCTCCTCCCACCCCTCACAGTCCTGCTCAAATCCTTCCCAGACCAGTGGCTTCCCTAGGTAGGGACTGTGAGCCTCCCCGCCTTCAGTCCCCTGTGATGGTGATGACCGGAGGGTGGGGGCCTCCTGATGCCCATGGGTGCTGCTGTGGACAGCGTCCACCCACACGGTACAGAAGCCAGACTAGGTATGACACAGTTCAATTCAGTTCAGTTAGTCGCTCAGTCGTGTCCGACTCTTTGTGACCCCATGAACTGCAGCTCACCAGGCCTCCCTGTCCATCAACAACTCCCAGAGTTACTCAAACTCATGTCCATTGAGTTGGTGATGCCATCCAACCATCTTATCCTCTGTTGTCCCTTCCTTCTCCTGCCGTCAATCTTTCCCGGCATCAGAGTCTTTTCCAATGAGTCAGCCTTGTGCATGAGGTGGCCAAAGTACTGGAGCTTCAGCTTCAACATCAGTCCTTCCCGTGAACACCCAGGACTCATCTCCTTTAGGATGGACTGGTTGGATCTCCTTGCAGTCCAGGGGGCTCTCAAGAGTCTTCTCCAATACCACAGTTCAAAAGCATCAGTTCTTCGGCACTCAGATTTCTTCACAGTCCAACTCTCACATCCATACATGACTAGTGGAAAAACCGTAGGTATGACACAGTCCTCCTAACTGATGTTCCTCAAGACCCATTTGCTTGGACATTGTCATCTTTTGGCTTTATTTTTGTGCTTGTTGGTTGGTTTTTTCCAGACCACTGTCTTTAAAGCTGAGATAATGCAAGTGTAAGAATTCATCTGCACATGTTGGCCATTTCCAAGATCAATGGAGTTGGTTTCCTGCTCCAGTGGTTTCTGGGAGCCATTTAGATTGTGCAAATAAATGGTCACATTATACGTCCTATCAATTGCTCCAAATAAATACAGCCTAAAGCAGCTGGCCCCAAGGAGCAAACAGGATGGACAGATGGAGCATCTTATAGCTGCTTTAGATACAGAACTCAGTGAGCTAATCCCGAGTCTGTGGAGGCAAGTTCCAGCTGTCAAGTTCCCTTTGCTGCTGCTATTTAGTCACTAAATCTCATCCAACTCTTCTGTGAGCCCGTGGACTGTAGCCCGCCGGGCCCCTCTGTCCGTGGGATTCTCCAGGCAAGGATACTGGAGTGGATTGCCATTCCCTTCTCCGGGGGATCTTTACCCAGGGAGCCAACTCCAGTCTCCTGCATTGCAGGCAGATTCTTTACCATCTGAGCCACCAGGGAAGCCCACGCTCTTGGTGGAGGGGACTGGCAAGTGCTTGCCCGCGGGGACGTCTGTCTGCAGCGATGCGAACGTGGAGCCAGGAGGAGCAGCCTCCGGGCGACGGGGCGGGAGCGGAGGGCCTGGGGTGTTGGGTGTTTGTGGGCAGGAGGTGGGGTACCCTCCTTGGCCAGCAAGGGTGCTGTTGGCCTGCCCCATAGGTTAGCTTCTCTGTGGCCCGTCTCACTCTGGACAGCTGGTCCTGCGGATGCCCTCGTATCTGAGCCTGCTGGGAGCACTGGTTGCCCGTTCATTCCCGCCCGGTGCGGAGCTGGCGTTCACCTGAGCATGGTGGAGCCTCCTGACCGGCACCGTGTGGAGCTCAGAGGCCGAAGAGCGCACAGGCCGGCTCCATCTCTCCTGGACCCTTGCTGCTGACAGTGCTGGGCGGTGGGCGCGGGGGAGCTGGGCAGTGGTGCGCGGAGGGTGCAGAGGCCGGCGGGGCGCGTGCCCAGCCCGTCACGGAGGGGAGGGAGGAGGGAGGAGGCGCCAGAGGAGCAGGGCCCGGGGAGGGCAGCCCTGGGAAGAGGGATGCGCGAGCACAGAGATGGAAGGCCGCCTGACACCAGGGGCCTGGAGCAGGGCGCCTCAGCCCGAGTGTCCCGGCCGCGTCCCCCGGAGAGGACGGTCTCACGGCTAAATGCCCAAGGCCGGCGGCCGGTCCTGTGGAGAGAGTCAGACGGGCAGGAGCAGCTTCTGATTCTGGGACGCCTGTCCTGGGCGTCCGGACCCTCGGAGAGATGGGCAGCTGCGGGGGAGGGGGCCCCTCTCTAGGGGTGGGGAACAGCCTCTCTGGAAGAAGAATGTTCTGGAAACACAACGGGGCCGCGTGGGGACCCGAGCGCCGGCCTCCCACGTCTGCCTGCCGCTGCTCTCCACGCCGAGAACATCAGTAACGCCTCACAAAGAAACGCCCACCTACTGATTTATTACTTGTCCAAAATAATCTTTTTTTCTTTAGAAAAAGTCAAGGGCCAGTGGGGACTGGCCGGTGCAGGGAGCGGGGAGCGGCCTCCTGCCGGCGGAGGTGGAGGCCCGCGGCATCGATTCGGCTCCGGTAATGAACTCCAACAACAGCTCCACCGCTGCCGCCCGCCCATTGGCCCGGGCGCCCTCCAAATTAGCCACAAAGAAGCCCGCCTGTCAATATTAATTCCACCGCAGAGATTACTTGTTCTGGGAGAACAAAGGTGTTCTGGCTTGGGCAGAACAACTTAACTCCTGTCTCATAAAATTTAAGCTGCTATTGATCGCCTGCTCCTATTGTGAGGAGGATTAAACACGCGCACACGCGCGCACAGGCGCACACGCGCTCCGGAGGTGGCACGGCCCTCGCCCCCGTCACTCACGCGGCGCGGCCCTGCTCCCCGCCTGCCCGGAATCATTCAGCAGCATGGAGCAAATTAAATCAATGAATTCATCCTAGCAGATGGCCACTTTAACACTCGGTTAGCCTTTAGATAATTGAGCGTTGACTCTGGAATCATAAAATGGATGGCTCGTTTGTACATTTTACTGAAATAGATCGCCGAGGTTAAATAAATGAAATCCCATTTGTCAGGCGGTAATAAATGGTCTCCCTTTCTGCAAACAGCTCTGTTTGGCCTAATAAATACAGAGACGTTACAGGGCCCCTCCCCTGGTGGGGTTACAGCTTAATGAAATGGCCTTCCCTAGGCTTGTTTCCGCCTCCTCCTGCAGTGTGTGATAAGTAGCGAACCAACGAAGCTTGTAATTACAATCTTACAGAAACCCGGCCAATCTGTATATAAATCTCACCCTCCAATTACAAGATGTAATAATTTTGCAGTCAAGCTGGTAATGAGGTCTAATACTCATGCCTGCGATAATCCCCCCCGGATGCTGACTCTATCAGATGTTAACTTTGTAATTATACTGGCAGAAAATCATTATTTCATGTTCAGCAGAAAAATGAGGTTGGTGGGAAGTTAATTTTCTCTATGCTCTGTGAAGCATAGACAAAATTTTAATGATTTAATCATTATGGTTATCCCTCTTACAATTGACCTGCGTTACATGTGGAGGAACACTGGCACATTTAAAAGTCCCTGTTACTCGATAAAGCTTGCCAGGTATGCACCTTTTAATGTCAGAGTAACTGTATACAATTAAACTATTACCCGGCCAATAGGGAAAACTCATGTTATTTTTAGCTCTCACTGCTTGTGCTTGCGTGATTCATGGAAATGTCCATGTCTTGCCCACACTGTAATAAACAGCTAATTTTAAAAAATTGAATTATGCTTTCTCGATGATGTCAGCCCAGAAAATATCATCATGAAAGAGCAGTGCAGCAGATGCCTTGTGTGTGGGCCTGGGAAGTTACGGCCCCCACGTCTCCCGCAAGAAACGAGGACAGAAAAGGGGGGAGATGCCAACATCGTGAGATTTAATATTTATAAGTCTGGCACATGCACACCCACAGCGCACACCCGAGGCTTCCCAGCCAGTTACCAGCATCAGAGAGAGCGAAGATAAACACCACACCCTCCAGGAGCAGGGTTTCGCGATGACTTCAGGAAACACAGAGAGCACGTTCCTCCCCGTGCTGGGCTGCGTGCTCACACCAGCTTTGCCCCGAAACTCCTGAAGTATCACTGGGGCGTCTCTGCCGACCTGTCCAGTCCTCGCAGCAGCTTGCGCTCACCCACTGTGCCCACACCGGCCTCCGCGGTGATGCAGGCTGCCAGGGACAATCCCGTGTGAGTGTGGATGGACTGTTCCAGCAAATGGAGCAAGCGCGTTTGGGGACCACAACTCATGTTTCTGATTCTAGATTTTACCGTTTTTTCCTGTTTATGCTTTTGTGCCAAGATTAAATCTTCCAAGTCACACTTGGCCCGCCTGCCTTTTAAGGACTGTTGCTTCCCCTCCTGGCCTCTCACGGCCGAGAGCAAGGCCACATTTGCACTGGGCTCTGAGGGGCTTGCGAGGAGCTCCATGCAGGGGGAGACCCTGAGGAACTAAACCGGGATGTTTTGGAAGGAAAATTCCCAATTGGTGAATTAGCTTTTAACTAAACCTTATCCGTATGGAGACATTGGCTGATAAAGCTGTGTGAGCGTTACCGCGATGGTGTCCACAGATGCAGGATGGACGGTGCAAAGCCAGATGCGAGCATGTTAGTAGCTCAGGGAACTTGGCTTTTCTCCTCCACAAGCTCTGGTCGTCGCGATAATGGAGGGGGTTGCCTTCTCAGGATGGAAGCCACAGCGGAGGTTCTGAGTGGACTTTTAAGTCCACCACTTGTTTCTTATGAAATGTACGAGTGCATTTGTCCCAAGATGGAGTTCACGCCTGTGGATGAATCCAGCCGCATGGTGCTGTCACGAGACAACCGCCGCCTCCGCTGGCTTTCCCCAGGGAGCAAGGAGTCCCTCAGGAGAGCTTGCCCAGTTCCCCCAGCTCCCATCCCGAGGCCCTGGCTTCCCGGGGGGCACTGGGCCTCGGCTCGTCTCGGACTCTGCATCTGGTCTCCTGACACCCGGCCTCTCAGGAGGGTTCCTTGTTAGCCCTTCAGGCTGGTGTCTTCTCCTTCTCACTCAGATGCTGCTGGCTCCTGCCAGGCTGGGCTCAGACTTGGCCCCACTTTATCCAGGCCTACGCCTGCGATTGGCCAGTGGGGGCGGGGGGGCTGGGGAATGGGACGAACTTCTTCCATTGAGTGTGTGTGTGTTAGTCACTCAATCGTGTCCAACTCTTGGTGACCCCATAGACTAGCCTGCCAGGCTCCTCTGTCCATGGGATTCTCCAGGCAAGAATACTGGAGTGGGTTGCCATTCCCTTCTCCAGGGGATCTTCTTGATCCAGGGATTGAACCTGGGTCTCCCGCATTACAGGCAGATTCTTTATCATCTGAGCCACCAGGAAAGCCCAATAATGTCGTGCTGAATAATCTGCATTGAATAATATTGTGCTAATCTTACTTCCTTGTCTGAAGAAGGAGAGATCTGAATAGTTTTGTAGGAGGAACACCATCTGACAGAGCTGCTGCTGCTGCTAAATCACTTCAGTCGTGTCCGACTCTGTGCGACCCCATAGACAGCAGCCCACCAGGCTCCCCCGTCCTTGGGATTCTCCAGGCAAGAACACTGGCGTGGGTTGCCATTTCCTTCTCCAATGCATGTAAGTGAAAAGGGAAAGGGAAGTCACTCAGTCATGTCCGACTCTGTGCGACCCCATAGATGTCAGCCCACCAGGCTCCCCCATCCCTGGGATTTTCCAGGCAAGAGTACTGGAGTGGGCTGCCATCTGACAGAGCAGGATTGTAGAATTCTTGTCCCTTCCCAGTGAACTGGAGCTTGCAGACTGCTGAGCAGAGACCTCTCCTCTGTCCTCCTCGGAGCACCCTGCTGGCTGGGACTCGGTCCTTCAGCCCTGATGGTGAGATGTTGCCTGCTTTCCCACCAGGTCAGTTCAGTTCAGTCATTCAGTCATGTCCGACTCTTTGCGACCCCATGAATCGCAACATGCCAGGCCTCCCTGTCCATCACCAACTCCTGGAGTTCACCCAGACTCACGTCCATTGAGTCAGTGAAGGATCCAGCCATCTCATTCTCTGTCGTCCCCTTCTCCTCCTACTCCCAGTCCCTCCCAGCATCAGAGTCTTTTCCAGTGAGTCAACTCAGGGCAGTAGCAAATCTTTTCCCCTGAAAATTACCCTCAAAATCCTTAGAATCCCTCAATTTCGGAAGAACAATTTTCTTTTTGCCTAAGATGTTGCCCCTCCGCTTCCCTCTCAGGATCAAGGGGGCTGGCCATCTGGACCTTTTTTCCAAGATTTTTTTTTTTTTTTTTTATGTGGACCATTTTTTAAAGAAGTCTTTATTGAATTTGTTACAATACTGCTTCTGTTTTATGTTTTAATTTTTTGGCTGCAAGGTGTGTGGGGTCTTGGCTCCCTGACCAGGGAGTCTGCTCCCCCTGCATTAGAAGACAAAGTCTTAGCCACTGGACACCAGGGAAGTCCCTGGACCTTCTTTACGATGCAAGTGGTTAACAGGTGATGCCCTGGGTGGAGGGGGGTCTTTGAAGGTCCCAGTAGAGTCAAGCCCCACTTCCCCCAGGTTTTAGGTGTCGCAGGGTGCAGTGGCTGGGCTCAGGTACCGGGTTGAGGGCTGTTTCTGGGTGTGTCTGTGGGGGTGCTTCTGCATGAGGCCAGCCCTTGAGTGGGCGTGGAGTGGAGCAGTCTGCCCTCTGCACTGTGGGCAGCACCCTCTCCCTCGAGGGTCTGAACAGAACAAGGCAGAAGGAGGGAGGGTCTGTCTCCTGATGGCTGGACTGGGGCGTGGGGCTCCCGCCCTCAGACCTGGACTCACACCTTTGGCTTTCGGGTTCTCAGGCCTTCACACTTGGACTGAGCTGAGCACAGGCGCTTCTGGGGCTCCAGCTTGCAGAGGGCAGATCATGGGAATTCTCAGCCTTCATAATCACATGAGCCAATCCTTCCTTCACAATAAGTCTGTCTATCTACCTATCTATCTACCTAACCATGTATTATCTGTCTATCATCTGCCCATCCATCCATCCATCCATCCACCCATCTATCTATCCATCAATCTTCTGTCTACTATTTTTCTATGTATTGTCTATCCACCTCTTTCCAATTTGTGATCTATCTATCCCTCTATTGAGCATCTATTAATATCTCTTTATCTATGTCTCTATTATCAATCTATCCATCCATCAATCATGTAACCACCTAATATGTATGTGTGTATCTATCTGACTGTCTATAATCATCACCACCACCACCACCATCATCACCATCATCACCACCACCATCACCACCACCATCATCACCACCATCGCCACCATCATCACCACCATCACCACCACCATCACCACCATCACCACCACCATCACCACCATCATCATCACCATCACCACCACCACCACCATCATCATCATCACCACCACCATCACCACCATCACCACCACCATCACCACCACCACCACCACCACCACCACCATCACCACCATCATCACCATCATCACCATCACCACCACCATCACCACCACCATACCATCAGCATCATCACCACCATCACCACCGTCAGCATCACCATCACCACCATCGCCATCACCACAATTATCACCACCATAATCGCCACCACCACCACCATCGCCACCATCGCCATCACCAGCGCCAGCCATCTGCCCCTGCTGGCTCTGCTTCTCTGGAGAACCCTGTGTCATGCAGTCATGAACGTTCAACATGTATTTCTGGGAGAGGAACAAGAGTTAAGCTGCAGAATATCTGAGTTTTCTACAAAATGAGGAGCTTTCGAACAAGCTCCTTTATCTTGGTAGCTGAAACACCGGATGAGATTTGAGCAGCATGCCAGAGCTGTGTGTGGTGTGAGCATTGAGAGCACGGCGAGGAGTCCCCCTAAGGCCCATCCCTGGAAGGAGCTAAGACCTCCTCGTGGTGCTGAGGGAGGGAAGTTCAGTGGGTTTTGACAATAGTGTTTTACTTATGCTTCTAATGCTTTATTTTCTCTTAATATTTGTAAGTTCTTTCAAGTTCTTTTATGGAAGCAATTCAGATATGTGTGAGTATAAACAAAAAGAAATGTGAATTATAACTAAGAACAAGTTGTTGGGTGATGCCAGGGTCAGACACCGGGTGATGACATTGGAAGTCACACATCGGCTGCCACATTCCCCACATGCACCCGCCGGAGCCACAGAAATGTGATGTGTACGTTTGCCCTGGGGAGGCCCAGACTGGCATTATTTACAAGTGGGAGCCAGGAAGCCAGTCAGTGGCGTTTGCATTCTGGCCCCACACTTCCCTAGCAGATCAGAGCCTAAGCAGACATTCCTGCCTCAAGTGGATAATGAATAATCTTCCTTATCCATGGAGCTCTTACGAGGATTACATGCATATCTGATGGTTAGCACAATACCTGGAAAATAGACATTTCTTGGAAAATATTAGCCATTGTTTAACCTGAATGTAGAGTCAACGCTGTGGATTACACCACGAATGTTTCTGCTCCTAGGAGGGAGGGTTCCAGAAGCATGCTGTTTTCCAGCCATGCCGTGGCAGGGGAGGGGGTGGTGTGGGGCCGTGGGAGTGGTGGGGGTGCTGGACTCCAGCTCCGCTTTCCTCCACTAACCAGGCACCAGATCTGTAGGCGTACCCCACAGAGAGCATCATCTCTTTACCATGAAAATGTCCAACTGTCCTTTGCTTCAGTATGCAGGGAACACGATGACAGGTCAAATCTCACCAGGGTCATCAAAGTTTTCCCTATTTATTATAAGAAAGCTTGGATTTCCCTAAACATTGAAAAAATAAAGACGTGTTTATGGTCTCAGTCAGTTCAGTTCAGTTGCTCATTCGTGTCTGACTCTTTGTGACCCCATAGACTGCAGCACACACCAGGCTCCCTGTCCTTCACCATTTCCCTAAGTTTGCTCAAACTCATGTCCATTGAGTCGGTGATGCCATCCAACCATCTCATCCTCTGTCATCCCCTTCTCCTCCTGCTGTCAATCTTTCCCAGCATCAGGGTCTTTTCCAATGAGTCAGTTCTTCGCATCAGGTGGCCAAAGTATTGCAGTTTCAGCTTCAGCATTAGTCCCTCCAACAAATAGTCAGCACTGATTTTCTTTAGGATGGACTGGTTGGATCTCCTTGCAGTCCAAGGGACTCCCAAGAGTCTTCTCCAACACCACAGTTCAAAAGCATCAATTTTTTAGCACTCAGCTTTCTTTATGGTCCAATTCTCACATCCATACATGACTACTGGAGAAACCACAGCTTTGACTAGACGGACCTTTGTCAGCAAAGTTATGTCTCTGCTTTTTAATATGTTTGTCTAGGTTGGTGCCGGGGTCCAGCCCCAGTGGATCCAGGGTGATTCGAAGGGGAGACGGATAGGCGAGGAAAAACTTATTTAGAGATATAAGATTAGATTAGGAAGAAATAGTGTAGTAGGAAAATTAAGTGGAGAAAAGAGGCTGAATAACTTGGTTTATGTGGAAAGCCAATAAAGTTCCAGACAAGGAACTTGCACCATCTACGTTAGGCCACTGGCGTCCGTTTGATTTTCAGACAGTGCCCCGCCTTGAGCTCTCTCTCTTACGGATCTTAGCAGCCAGGACAAGTAAGTAGACATGGCGAGTCTCCACGCCCCAGATGGGAATTCAGCCGAAAAAAGGGGAGAAAAGAACGACATGTGGAAGCCCAGTATCGGTGCAAGACTCCCCCAAAACTTTATTTTTCAAAATCAGCTTATATACCCCAAGTTGTACATAAAGAAATAATGGAGTATGCAGAGTTATGCAGGGGCAGCAGTCCTGACCCTTATTGAGACCAGGCTTTCTTTTTGCGTACCCTCCGGTATACAAAATGTCTCAGGTGGTTTACATTATCTTCTGGCCAAGAGGCCTGTGAACATTTTTATGGCTCTCTTCCTGGATAATTATCTATCAACCAGAAAACTCCTTTTCCCTAGAAGTGTTTTTTTTCTTTACTCTGCATCACCCTCAAAGTACTAAATAAAGTTACATTCCTGTAGAACAAAGGTGCAGTGGGTTATAACAAAGAAAGTACTTAACTCAAAGATCTAACGTTGCTAATACCAGGGCTACTACCTGTTTTTCTAAAAATAAAAAGATATTTTCTAAAAATAAAATATATCTAAAAATAAAAAGATATTTTCTAAAAATAAAATATATCTAAAAATAAAAGATATGGAAATTTGGCAGCAAGTATTGGCTCAAAAAATGAAACCTTTAACCAGTCCTATTCTAATGATTTTGACTCCTCCGAAGCCCCTACATTCCTAGGATGTTTTAAGCTTCCTGTGCCTCCCCCGGTGAGGAGGCCTCAAACAATCACATGCGCAGCTGTACAAGTCCTGCAGGCAGGCTAGAAAGTCATCAGAGGGGTTTTTGGATTGAAACACCCTTTCAAATGCAGAAGACTAAAGCCCTGAGTTGACTTTTTCCAGAGTGTGTCAGAAGAGTGAAAAGTACAATACAATAAGGCAGGCATATTCTTATTTTTGGGGTACATCTCAGGAAATACCAGGGGGAAACCCTGGGATCTGACTCGACCTTGCCATCAGAGCTCTGCCGCATGACCTTGTCACGGGTGGGATTCCTCACGCGGGCTCCCGGCAGGTTGGTCATAGCTTTTCTTCCAAGGAGGAAGTGTCCTTTAATTTCATGGCTGCAGTCACCATCTGCAGTGATTCTGGAGCCCAAGAAAATCAAGTCTGTCACTGTTTCCCTCTCTATTCGTGATGAAGTGATGGCTCCAGATGTTATGATCTTCATTTTTTGAATGCTGAGTTTTTAAGCCAGCTTTTTCACTCTCCTTTTTCACTTTTCCCTAACATCTTGGCAGCTTCTAACTTCCCCTCAAGGCATCTTCCGCTGTGTAACCTGGTGGAGAAGTGATGAGGGCTCAGGGCCACGTCCAGGTTCTTCTGGTCAGTGGAAGGCAGGACACATCCCTTACACCCCCAGGACCCAGAGGCCCCTCCAGTCCCATTTCACAACTTTTGTTTGGTCAACTTGCAGCAGTAAAATGTTGCAATTGAAAGAAGCTATGGGCCCTAGTGACCCCAGTGAGACTCCCCACGTGCCAGGTTCCAAGATTTTAGCCTCAGACTGTTTTCCTGCGAGAAACTCTCTGCTCTGCAGTTGAATGGCAGTAGTTTTTTTTTTTTTTTTAAAAAGACAAAGGTCTCTCTCATCATGTGCTCATCTACGACTCAAGGAAAGTTACTTAAACTCGTTGAGGCTCAGCATGCTTGTCTCAGAAATAGAGTTAACCACTGCTTCCTATGGTTGCCTGAGGAAGAGATTGGTAACTTGGTAAAGTAGTTACTGGGCTTCCCTGGTGGCCAAGATGGTGAAGAATCTGCCTGCAATGCAGGAAATTTGGGTTCGATCCTTGGATTGGGAAGAACCCCTGGAGAAGGGAATGGTTACCCACTGCAGTATTCTTGCCTGGAGAATTCCACGGACAGAGGAGCCTGGTGGGCTGCAGTTCAAGGGGTCACAAAGAGTTGGCCATGACTAAGTGAGTGATGCTAAAGTAGATACTAGAGAACCTGTCCCCTGGAAAATGATCAGTGAAGACGTGGCCTTGAAGACAAACAAGGGCTCCATACTCCTCCCAAAGGCCCAATTCACTGGGCCTTCCTTCGATACACACATGCACACATGAACACCCACACCCACCCACACACACACACACACACACACACACGAACACCTGCATAGGAAATGCAGTTCTTCTTGAATAGAAACAGAACATTGCTGAGATGCCCTAAGTTAGTGGCAGAGGCCAAAATTCTATGCCATGAAATCCAAGCCTCTCTGTTCCTGGTCCCAGGCCCTATCTGTCCCCCTCTGGAAATTTTCCCCGGTTTGTTCTCCAACAGGGGCACTTCCACAGTGTCTCTCGGGGAACAGTCTTCTGCCTTTTCTTGGTGGTTTCCACATAGAGTTCTACCTGCCAGTGCAAGAAGAGAAATGGAGCAGTCTGCACAGACAACCCCACCCCAACCCCAGGGGGAGGCGGGAGGGAGTTCCAAATGCATCTCATATTTTTCCGCCTGACCTTGTGAATATCATGGTACATAGAAATGTGCTTTCAAAATACCAAGAACCAATGCCAACTTCTGAGATATTTTCCCTCTAATTTCCTGCAGGAAAATTCTGTGGTTTTTCAGCATCCGATTGCAAACTTTCGTCTCTGTGGGTCTGCTTGCTCTTTCGTGTGTTTTCCGTCCAAGTAGACGAGTCCAGGCCAGAGCACCCGGTTCTGTGCCCAGGGGCCTAGGATTCCCGGGTGTACACAGAGGACTTTCCCGAATTCCCGACTGAAAAAGAAAATCTTATGATGTGCAGTGGCAAATATTTTTTAAATGATCAAAAAAATCTCATTAGGTAAAAGGTAAATCCCTTTAAAGTCTGATCAGCTTCCTTTCGCTTGTGAAACTCCATTCTTGGCTACTTCATTGTTGCTGCTCAGTCACTAAGTCATGCCCGACTCTGCGACCCCAAGAGGTGTAACACGCCAGGCATCCCTGTCCTTCACCGTCTCCTGGAATTTGCTCAGACTCATGTGCACCGGGTCAGTGACTCCATCCAACCATCTCATCCTCTGTTGCCTCCTTCTCTTTACCTCTCCCTTACCTTACTTTACTTCTCTCAATCTTTCCCCTGTCTCTTATACACATCTAGTGTCAGTAGTGGGGTCTGCCTCCTCCCACCCCTCACAGTCCTGCTCAAATCCTTCCCAGACCAGTGGCTTCCCTAGGTAGGGACTGTGAGCCTCCCCGCCTTCAGTCCCCTGTGATGGTGATGACCGGAGGGTGGGGGCCTCCTGATGCCCATGGGTGCTGCTGTGGACAGCGTCCACCCACACGGTACAGAAGCCAGACTAGGTATGACACAGTTCAATTCAGTTCAGTTAGTCGCTCAGTCGTGTCCGACTCTTTGTGACCCCATGAACTGCAGCTAATGTTTGTTATCACTTTTCTTCCAACAAACAAGTGTCTTTTAATCTCATGGCTGCAGTCACCGTCCAGTGATTTTGGAGCCCAAGAAAATAAAGTCTGCCACTCTTTCTACTTTCCCCCATCTATTTGCTGTGCAGTGATGGGACCAGATGCCATGATCTGAGCTTTTTGAATGTTGAGTTTTAAGCCAGCTTTTTCATTCTCTTCTTTCACTCTCATCGAGAGGCTCTTTAGTTCCTCTGATTTTTGCCATAAGAGTGATATCATCTGAGCATCTGAGGTTATTATTTCTCCTGGCAATGATAAGATTCCCCATGGAGAGACAACTGTTTTTCTACATTTCTTGCTTTTATTTTATTTTTTTAAAGACACGACTAGTTAAAGCTCTATATCTAAATTGTACTTTCCATTCCTGACATATGCCAAATGTGTGTTAGCAAGTTTTGGCAGTAGAGTCAGGCATGAAGCGCACAGCCTAAGGGACCCAGATTATCGATTTGCTCCGGACACAATTTGGCTGGCTCGGGGATTAGCAATGAGGTTTAAGAGGAAGTCAAGGTACATTTTTTATGATAAATACTTTAAGTTTCTCTCCTAGAGTGTGGCCAACCATGTCTGCACTTTGATAACTGATTTCCATCTTTTATGCCCTGCCTCACTCCAAGCTGTTCTCATACATTTTCTTGCCCTGAAATTTCTGAAGTTAGTATTTTTGGGACACTGGAGTTTGGAGTTAGTATTTTTGGGACACTGGAGTTTGGAGTGAGGAGGTAAAGAGGAACAGGGTTCCCTAGCCCCAAGCTCACTCCTGGGAAGCTGAGAACAGTCCAGACACAGTACAGAAAGTCTATGAGATGGGCCGTGACTGGGCCACCTTCATTGGCTGCGATGGGGCCACACTGGGTCATCTTGGCGCTTGGTCAGGCCTGTAACACTCTTCCTCTGCATTTGGATAGGAGCGGTACTTTCCTGAAGCTTCCCTGTTCTAATTTTACATCTCAGATTTACTTAACCTTTCTAAGATTTGCTTCAAGATAAAAGTTTCTTTTACATGTAGATCAATATTTATTTTATTCCTTTCGAGTCTTGTGTTTAGCAGATTGCTTTATTCCCCCAGAAGAGAGCATTTGCATTTTGGATTAGAGAGAGATTTTGTCAGATTTGCAGTTCTTTTAATCATAAGAAAACATGTTGGGATGTTGTTGAACATGTTTATAAAAAATGCATGTATTTGCATTGGCGAGAAGCTGTCCAGGAAATGCCAAGAACTGCCAGGCACGTTTCAGATGTTCCAGATAATACGTGATCATTTTGCTGTTTTTGTAAGCCTGCTGAATTGCCTTGACGCATTCTGTGTAGAGAAACACAGGTAGAGTAAAAAGGCTGTGGAGTGTGGCCACGGTTTCCTTTCATTACACTGACTTACCGTCAATGTTGCCAGATACTCACAGAATGGCAGGCTACTGAGGAGAACATAGATATCACTCCTCCTCCTTCTAGGAAAAGCAGTTCTAAACTTTCCAGAGTAATGCATAAAAACACATCCTGCTGTTAAATACCGTCTCATTAATCAGGCTCCGTAAAAAGCGTGGGATCATAAATTTGCTGGTGACAAAGTCTTCTAGTTTTCCTTCTTCTGAGAACGTCTTTACCTCTTTTCTTTCCCAAAGGACAGTCTCGCTGGGCAGAGATGTCACGGTTCACAACTGCTCCCTAAACACCAGAAAGTCAGAGCTGGGCTACTTTCCTCTGGACGCCGCGGTTTAGGGAGCGAAATCTGCTGCCATTCTCACTGATGCTCTGGAGGTGAGTGTTGTTTCTCTCTCATGGCTTTGAAGACGTTTTCCTTTGATTTCTGCTTTCAGAAGTGTGTGGTGTGCTTGTGTGCTTTGGTTTGATTTGTTTATGCATCTTTATTGATCTTTTTTGCCTGTTCTGTGTCTTGGTTGCTGCGCAGGCCTTTCTGGGGTCATGCTGGATGGTGGCTGCTGTCCAGCTGTGGCGCACAGGCTGGAGGCTCCGTGGAGCACAGGCTGGAGGCTCCGTGGAGCACAGGCTGGAGGCTCCGTGGGGCACAGGCTGGAGGCTCTGTGGGGCGCAGGCTGGAGGCTCCGTGGGCTCAGTAGCTGGGGCACCTGGGCTTTGCTGCTCTGTGGCCTGTGGGGGTCTTCCTGGACCAGGGCTTGAACCTGCATCTCCTAACCTCTGGACTTCCAGGAAAATCCTATGTGCTTTTGTTTTCGATTTATCTTGCTTGGAGTTTGCTCATCTTGCAGTATGTGTAGGCTTATGTCTTTCACCAGATTGAGGGCATTTCCAGCTGTGACTTCTTCCAGCCCTGATTCAGACTCGCTCTTGCCGCCCTCCGAGGCCCCCGGGAGGCAGACTCTGGACACCGTCAGGGTCCGTGCCGTCCATGGGGCTGCCCTCCCTTCCTCCCGGCCTGTCTTCTTGCTGTTGTTGGTCGGGTGCGTGCTATTGGTCTTTTCTAGAGTCCAGCAATCACTTCCCCCATTAGCCCCACCCTCCTGCTGAGCTCACCCAGCCAGTGGCTCATCGATTGGCACGTTCAGGTCTATGATTTCCATTTGGCTATTTCTAGAAATTCCACTTCTTGGTCGTGATTTTCCCCTCACTTGTTTCCAGGCGATTTGTCATTGATCACTGAGAAATCTTTTGTGACGGCCCTTTAAGCCCTCGGTGGGCAGTTCTGGCGCCTGAGTCATCTCAGTGCTGTTGATGGCTCACGCCCCTTCTTGTCCCAGCTGTGGTTGCTTGTTTCTTGGTGTCACTGGGCCCTGGGCCCCGGACGTTCTGCCTGCTCTGCTAGGAAATGCTGATTCCTGGCACGCATCCCTTTTGGTGCTGCGCGTGGGTCCTGGCTTCCCCCTGTGGGCTGGGGCTCCGGGGATGGTTTAATTTTCTGCCCGTCGTGGTTCTGTTTGGTCAGCTGGGTGTAGCTGGCACTTCTGTGCTCCAGGTGGCCGCACTGGTGTTACCTGAGAGGGTGGCTTGGGCTCCTGACTGGGCCCTCCCGGGTCTCTTGTTGGCCCAGAAGGCCCTCGGGCCCGGGAGAGAGAAGAGGCTTCCGTGGCCGGTCACTTCGCAAGGGGAGTCCACAGGCGTCTGTGGCTGCCCCGGGGTCTCTGAGCAGGGGCCGCCCTCCAGCCGCAGCTCAATATGGAGGGAAGTGAGGCCGGGAGGCTGTGGGGTGAGAAGCGGAAGAAAACTGTGCCCGCAACCTGGAGGCCGCTGCTGGGGGCGGGGGCGGGGGCTGTGCAGACAAGCTGGAGGGAGGGCGGGCGGCGGGGCTGTTCCCACGGGTGACGAGCGTCCCGGCGACGCGAGCTGGGCAGGGCGGCGGGGCTGTTCCCACGGGTGACGAGCGTCCCGGTGATGCGAGCTGGGCAGGGCGGCGGGGGTGTTCCCGCGGGTGACGAGCGTCCCGGCGACGCGAGCTGGGCAGGGCGGCGGGGCTGTTCCCACGGGTGACGAGCGTCCTGGTGATGCGAGCTGGGCAGGGCGGCGGGGGTGTTCCCGCGGGTGACGAGCGTCCCGGTGATGCGAGCTGGGCAGGGCGGCGGGGGTGTTCCCACGGGTGACGAGCGTCCTGGTGATGCGAGCTGGGCAGGGCGGCGGGGGTGTTCCCGCGGGTGACGAGCGTCCCGGCAACGCGAGCTGGGCAGGGCGGCGGGGGTGTTCCCACGGGTGACGAGCGTCCCGGTGATGCGAGCTGGGCAGGGCGGCGGGGGTGTTCCCACGGGTGACGAGCGTCCCGGTGACGCGAGCTGGGCAGGGCGGCGGGGGTGTTCCCACGGGTGACGAGCGTCCCGGCGACGCGAGCTGGGCAGGGCGGCGGGGGTGTTCCCACGGGTGACGAGCGTCCCGGTGATGCGAGCTGGGCAGGGCGGCGGGGGTGTTCCCACGGGTGACGAGCGTCCCGGTGACGCGAGCTGGGCAGGGCGGCGGGGGTGTTCCCACGGGTGACGAGCGTCCTGGTAACGCGAGCTGGGCAGGGCGGCGGGGCTGTTCCCACGGGTGACGAGCGTCCCGGTGATGCGAGCTGGGCAGGGCGGCGGGGGTGTTCCCGCGGGTGACGAGCGTCCCGGTGATGCGAGCTGGGCAGGGCGGCGGGGCTGTTCCCACGGGTGACGAGCGTCCTGGTGATGCGAGCTGGGCAGGGCGGCGGGGGTGTTCCCGCGGGTGACGAGCGTCCCGGTGATGCGAGCTGGGCAGGGCGGCGGGGCTGTTCCCACGGGTGACGAGCGTCCTGGTGATGCGAGCTGGGCAGGGCGGCGGGGGTGTTCCCGCGGGTGACGAGCGTCCCGGTGATGCGAGCTGGGCAGGGCGGCGGGGCTGTTCCCACGGGTGACGAGCGTCCTGGTGATGCGAGCTGGGCAGGGCGGCGGGGGTGTTCCCGCGGGTGACGAGCGTCCCGGTGATGCGAGCTGGGCAGGGCGGCGGGGCTGTTCCCACGGGTGACGAGCGTCCTGGTGATGCGAGCTGGGCAGGGCGGCGGGGGTGTTCCCGCGGGTGACGAGCGTCCCGGCGATGCGAGCTGGGCAGGGCGGCGGGGGTGTTCCCACGGGTGACGAGCGTCCTGGTGATGCGAGCTGGGCAGGGCGGCGGGGGTGTTCCCGCGGGTGACGAGCGTCCCGGTGATGCGAGCTGGGCAGGGCGGCGGGGGTGTTCCCACGGGTGACGAGCGTCCTGGTGATGCGAGCTGGGCAGGGCGGCGGGGGTGTTCCCACGGGTGACGAGCGTCCTGGTGATGCGAGCTGGGCAGGGCGGCGGGGGTGTTCCCGCGGGTGACGAGCGTCCCGGTGATGCGAGCTGGGCAGGGCGGCGGGGGTGTTCCCACGGGTGACGAGCGTCCTGGTGATGCGAGCTGGGCAGGGCGGCGGGGGCCAGGCAGCAGAAAGACGCGCTGCCTCTGCCCCGTGCTCTCGCTGTTGCTGCTTATTAACCGTAAAACCATCTGTGTAGGCAGGTAACGTTTTAATGTATCTGCGTTTTTTCTTTAATAAAGATGTCAAAAGAAACTGAGGCCAAGTTAAATCACATTGCTATGGTATTTTCCTCACTTTTAAAATTAGTAAAATGCCCCGAGGGGCCGAGGGCCTATCTGGCAGGGTAACTTTCTTCATTTCTGGGAAGAAATAGGTGAAATGCCTAAAGGGCCACCCCTGTCAGCGTCTCCCCTTTATCTGTGGGGCATCCCCGCAGCTCTGCTTGTGGTCACTGAGGGGGCACGGGGGTGACCTCAGTCCTGGTTGCTGCCAGTTCACAAGGAGGAGCCGACGGACAGTGCCGGCCCCGGAGCTGTGCCCCGCTGCCCAGCAGCGGGGACGGAGGGCCCTCGGCTTTGAGCAGGAGCGCTGGAGAAGGATAGGACGTGGGGAGCCCCTACTGTGCTTTGAGCTGGACTTCTCCTGCTTTTCAGGGAAAAGCTTAAGATTGACTCTGCATTAAAAACTGATTTTCAAGAACAGTTTTCAGTTTTACAGAAAAACTCATCGGAGAGGACAGCGGGCTCTCGTGCTTGCTCAAACCCCGAGTCCAGCTCCGCCCTCTTCTGACATCTTGCTTTCCCGGGGCACAGTTGTCAGTTACGAACCAACACTGATACCTCAGTGCCCACGCTGGCCCTCGCACATTCTGTGGGTTTTGGCAAATGCCTAATGTCTTACAGAGCAGTTTCATCAACCGGAAGACCCCGTTCTCCACTCTTCACCCCTCCCCCCCGGACCCTGTCGACGGCGGGCCCTCTTACTGTGTCTACAGTTTTGCTTTGGCAAATCGTCACGTAGGACGCAGCCTTTGCTGGTCGGCTTCTCTTGCTCAGTGATGTGAACTTACAAGGCCTCCACGTTTTTGTGTGGCTTGAAAGCTCGTTTCTTTTTGGCTGAATAACACCCACTGCTTGGCTGCACCACGGCTTGTTCGTCTGCTCACTACTGCAGGGCACGCGTACTGCCCAGCAAACTCCTCCCGAGGAGCAGCAGCAAGGCCAGGATACTTCATGCATTTTTCAGGGACAGAGGCTCTAATAGCCTTGGACTTCTATGAACCTAAGTTTTCCAAGGTGCAGGGAAATCAGAAATTTAAAGGAGCAAATAGTTATGAACGGCTCTTAGCTCTGCTGATAACAAGGACTTAGTTGGGTTGCTGGTTAGATCGATGAACAGGTCAAATAAACATTAAATATTTTCCATTTTCAACAGAAAAATGGCTACTTTAGGGCCATAGTAGGGCGTCCCCAGGGGCTCAGTGGCAAAGAACTGGCCGGCCGGCGTGGGAGACACAGGTTCAGTCCCTGGTGTGGAAGATCCCCTGGAGGAGGACATGGCAACCCACTCCAGCATTCTTGCTGGAGAATCCCATGGACAGAGGAGCCTGGCGGGCTGCAGTCCATGGGGTCTCACAGAGTCAGACACGGCGAAAGCCACTTAATATGTGCACACACACACACACACACACACACACACGGCCATAGTAAGGGCAAATTTAACATAGTTTTGAACATTTGCCACGTAAAGAGAACATGAAGACATGGTGAAATTGAACAAGGATTTGCCTGAAGGCGTGCCTGCCTTTCCAGGTCTGCATCAGCCTTACAGAGACCTCTGTTAACGACTGGTCGAGAAGTGTGCTGGGAGGCTGGGGTTTAAGTCCTGGAAACAGACAATCAGAGGAGATGTATGTTTTGCAAGGCACAGCTTTGTGCTTTTCCTGTAGTTTTTACTTTTAAATTCAAAACTGACTTTGTTTTTACAATGAGTCTGAGCATCGCCTTGAAACACACGGGCTTGAACACTGGTTTCACTTGTTAGTGCAAGCGGTGATGAGCCCCTGCTTTCCCCCTTCTGCGTGTAATTACACAGACAGCAGGCTCAGTCACTTCCAGCGTAAAGCATGTCGTCTGCTTTAGAGGCAGGGCTTTTTTCCCAGGAACACTGTTTTTTTGGATTTGTATTGCAGTATAGATGCCATCTACGGGGTCGCGCAGAGTCGGACCCGACTGAAGCGACTCAGCAGCAGCAGCAGCAGCAGCAGCTTCGGCGCTTTACAAGGTTGTCTTCGTTTCTGCTTTACAGCCGAGTGAATCAGCCTCGTATTTACACACGAAGCGAAAGGGAGCTGTTAGTCGCTGAGTCGCGCAGTCGTGTCCGATGCTTTTGTGACCCACTTGACTGTAGCCTGCCAGGCTCCTCTGTCCCTGGGAGTCTCCAGGCAAGAAGATTGCAGTGGGCAGCCATTTTCTACTCCAGGGGGTCTTCCTGACCCAGGGATCAAACCCGCGTCTCCTGTGTTGCCACAGGGACCCCGCTTTCTTGGATTTCCTTCCCACCTGGGTCACCACGGAGCAGCGAGCAGAGCTCCCTGTGCTGAAGCGTGTTCTCACTAGTTGTGTGCTTCTGTGAACTATCAGCAGCCAGTGCTCGTCAGTCTCAGCCTCCCGACTCCCCCCTTACCCCCTGGTGTCCGCACGTTTGTCCTCTCCATCTGTGTCTCCATTTCTGCTTTTCAGATGAGATCGTCTGCAGCATTCTTCTTGATCCCACATGGATGCATTAATAGATGACATTTATTTTTCTCTTTCTGACTTACTTCACTCTGTATGAGCACCTCTAGCTCCATTCACATCTCAAAAGCCAAGAATTTGAACATAATCTAATTAATCCCCCGTTTTCATCGTGACTGTAGATGTTACGTGACTTCGATGCCTCAATAAAAGAAATGGGAGTTTGCTGTTTGTGAGGCCAGAGCCACTCTGTCAGTGAGGACGTGGGCATGGCATCTAGGACCATCAAAGCTTGGGCTCCAGTACCCACCCCTGGATGTTGTCCATCCAAGCAGTTTACATCTGGCGCTGATGCCTCGAAAAATGTGCACATGGAAACTTCCAGTCACACTCGGAAAGTTTGGCAGATGGTGTCTCTTTTCGCCGAGTTTTCTTTTTTTCCCCAATTTTCCCCCTGAAACTCCAGCTCCAGGCCCTCGACCCCCCAGCTCGATACCTTTTTTGTTAATAGATCTAATCAGCAGCATGTTGAACAAGAGAAACCCTTTCTGTGTGCGCTGTTCGGACAAGAGGAGCCCCGCTGTAGATCACCAGAATAAACAACTCCGGCCGATTCAATTACAAGGCTGGGCCCTGGCTTTTATCTGGCTGTGACATCATTTCAATCAAAATGTAAAATAATACAATCCAATAGTTTCAGGAGGAAGAGATAGGACACAGGCGGCTGCCCTCAGTCATTTAATAAGAAGGGGAGAGGAAGGCGGGCGGCCTCCTCGACAGCCGGCGAGGCGTGCGGCTCCCAGCCTCCCCTGCCTGCCGCAGTGGCGCTCGAGGCCCTGAGCCAGGGCACTGTCCTCTGCTTTTATTAGTGGAAGCTGTTCTGCAGGAGGAAGCCTACTGCTTGCTCTTTTTTTTTTTTTTTGCTTTGTTCGTTTAATTAACGAAAGCGTGAAATCACCCTACTGGCAGCTTTCTCCTTGAAGCTTCTATTGCTTTCCCCGCTCAGAGCTGGAATTTCATCCATTCCATTGCAGAAGGAAGCCTACTGCTTGCTCTTTTTTTTTTTTTTTTTTGCTTTGTTCGTTTAATTAATGAAAGCGTGAAATCACCCTACTGGCAGCTTTCTCCTTGAAGCTTCTATTGCTTTCCCCCCTCAGAGCTGGAATTTCATCCATTCCCTTTGTCTCCTTTGAATTTTTTTTTTATAGGTGAGGTTTTCCAAGACCCGCAAATCCTGGTGAGAAGAAAAACAGGATTCCAGGGCAAACAGTGTCTCTAAACTGCCTGGGCTGTGAAAACCACGGGCAGGACGCTTCCTCCTCACGGCAATTTTTGTGGGAAAGGTTCCCTTCTGATTCTGAGACTTTTACAGGGAGGAGGGGGCAGCGAGTGTTACCCGTTTTGTGTCAGGGTGATACCAACAAGCGATAATAACCAGTCCTATCTATCGGGTCGGACATGACTGAAGCAACTTAGCAGCAGCAGCAGCATCTATCGGATATGAAAGCCAGGAGAGAGGAAAGCAGACGGTGATTTAGCAGGAGGGGACGGAGCGTGTCAGGAGGCTGGGTCCTGGGCCCTGCCCCATCTGGACACTGACCATGACCCAGAATAGTCTGATCAGGTGATCAATGAGTTCATCGTTTTTCCTTGAACTGTATCTGGTTTATAAGAATCAATCATTTTATTAAAGGAAAAGAAATCTGTTTTCCATCAGTGTTTTTGATCATTCTGTACATGTGCAGCTCCACCAGAGACCCTGCCTTGAGTGACCTGAGAGCGGGGCCATTTGATGAGACGGCCATGGGTGTAAGCAGGCCCCCTCCCTCAGGAGTATCTGGGGCTCCAGCTCTGGGGTGATTGGATTTGGTTCTCCCTGGAGGAAGAAAGATAGCTCCAATTCCCCCCGGCCTCGTGAAGAGCACAGTGTCGTTGGGAAGGTGGAATCTTTATAATTGAAGTTACATAACAACATGTTCCCTTACAACCAGGAACGAAATGAGAAATCAGGGAACTGGGTGACTTGCATAAGAGGACGCTGAACGGGGCTCTCAGGCGCGCTGCGAGCCGAGGGGCACGGCTCCTCCTGCCGCAGGCCTCAGGCTCGCCCCAAGCCCCGCTCGGGGAGCACGACCTCTGACCTCCCGCCCAAGTCCAGCCATGTCAAAGATCCAGGCTCCGGAGGAGCTGGTGGCCTCTGTGTGTGGCCCTCGGGCTGGTGCTCTGCTCCATCCCTGCCTGTGGGGAGGGGGCGCCCCCTGGCCCCCGGGCCTCCCAGGGGCCTCCCAGGAGAGTCCCGTGCTCCCAGCCTGGAGGCGGGACAGCCAGTGCTGAGAGCCAGGGTGCCCGCCTGGCCCCCCCGCCCCTTCACTCCGGGGCTCTGAGCGCGAAGGAGGATAAAGCGGATTTCAGTGGAGGGACTGGCCACAGGCTTCCAAGCGTGTTTGGACCTGGCGGTGGGCCTTTGACCTAGCTTCCTCTGTGAGCCCTGAAAACACCAGGAGGCCTGTGAGGGTGCAGAGATGTGATGAAATTGTATCTCAGGGTCACGGCTCCATAGCAGTGCCTCACATGTCAGCAAAAACCACCGAGCAGCCATGGGGTGGCAGGGCCCGGATGGGGCGGGGGGCATGCGGGATGTCTTCTGTCTGCACCCTGCAGGATGCGGAGCTGCCTGGCAGAACCGGCAGGGGAGTGAGGACTGAAGCACAGTCTTGGTTTATCAGTTCAGTTCAGTTGCTCAGTCCTGTCTGACTCTTTGTGACCCCATGAACCGCAGCACGCCAGGCCTTCCTGTCCATCACCAACTCCTGGAGTTTACACAAACTCATGTCCATGGAGTCGGTGATGCCATCCAACCATCTCATCCTCTGTTGTCCCCTTCTCCTCCTGCCCTCAATCTTTCCCAGCATCAGGGTCTTTTCCAATGAGTCAGCTCTTTGCAGGGTCTTCTC